>JAGDYQ010000031.1:2724390-2939689 GCA_021962125.1 Bulinus truncatus | reverse complement strand
ATAGACAAATAGATAGATTAAAAAAGATAGATAGAAAATGATAGATAGATTAGTAGATAGATAGATATATAGATAGATAGATAGATAGATAGATAGATAGATAGATTGAAATATAGATATAAAGAATAGATAGATAGATAGATAGATAGATAGATAGATAGATAGATAGATAGATAGATAGATAGATAGATAGATAGACATAAATCAGTAGTTCGAGACATGAATCTGTCACCAATTCATTATAAGTATTTTTTTACTGGGACTGTAGGCTTTCATTGAATTCATTGGCGACCAAATCTCTCTATGAAATGTAGATTATCAAATGTACAGAGGAAAATAAAAATCCAAAAACGTAAATTTTTCCAAAACAAATGAGTGCATTTAATATTTAAATTACCGAAATTTACAATAAAAAAAGAAGACAAGATTAGAGCAATTTTACAATTTCCCCCAAATATCAATTGTAGTAAGCAGTAAAAAAAAGTATGGGGATTAATTTCATTGTGTTATTGTTGGAAAACAGAAATCACAGGAAGGGTGGGAGACTGGAGGAGACAAAAATAAAAAATTCTCGATTTCCGAAGTCAAGGCTGACATAAGCTGGTTGTGCTTTTGTTATGGTTTATGTCTTCTGGGCTGCTAACGTAGGTGTGTTTTTTTTTAGTAATTTCTACATAATTTGATGCGCCTAAAATGATCGTTAGGTATTAAATGTACTTTTTTTGCTGAGTTAGATATACAATGTCTATTACTTAGTGTGTGGTTATCTCATTCTGGATGTTTCCGTTTTATTTTCTAATAATTCATGAATTGGGAGAGTCCAACAAAACATCGTTGTCAGTCTCATCACAGGCAATAATATACATTCCTGTGTGAACTCTACTCATTTTTAAAGCTAATCCATAGTACATGTTTATATATATATATATATATGTGTAGCCCTAATAATTCAGAAAGGCAACATCTTTGCTTGCTGTCCTTAATTATCAATGTTTTTGACAAGTAGGTGGAAAATATTATTTTTATTATCTTCATTCTCAATATAAATGTTTCGGAGTCACGTAAACTACAATAAATGTCTTTTTTTTTGTTTCCTTGATTGCCACACTGTTACCGCCGGTGATACATGTAACAAAATCCCTTCGACTATACAAAGCTGAAGTTTATACGTGTAAAACAGGAGCAGAACATTGAGATTATTTACATTCTTTAGAAGGGGGTGGGGGGGGGGTGGCTGGAGATAAACACTTTTATATTTAGTTTAAAATAATTTGAATATAACTTGTATTACTTCATTAGACTGATGTATATGTTTCAAGTGAACTACGATTATGAATGGCGGCTCTCAGTAATAAACTAAAAAGTCCATCCAGGCTTATATTACTGGGAATTTTCATCGCAAGCCTGGAACTCGTTTACTCAGGTAAGTGTTGTACAGCATTTGTTAAATCTCAATATTTTTTTTAAAGTACGGTATTTAAGATTCAGACTTCAAAGTATTTTCATATAGGCTACAAGTTAAACCTATCTAAGTACATTTTTCTTTCATTATTCATTTTTTAGAAATTATGATATCGGCTATTACAGAAATATGATTTGACTGAACTATGTAATACAAGTGGTTCAACATATTTTCAATTGATTGAAAATGGATCAACATATAATATGTTATCAATATTATTATTAGTTAAACATATAACCGAATGAAAATAATATATTATAAAGGAAATATAGGATTTACAATAATAAATATACATTGAATCAAACAAACTAATTTTAAGTAAATGTTTTTTTTTATAATGAATGTCATTAATTTTTCTTGCATCAGATCGAGCAAATGTGATTTCTTCAATACGGCTCTGGCTTAAATTCGAACCAGAAAACTGCACTACACAAAATGTGAAACAGGGTTGTTGAGCTGATGTTGACCATTTGATTCTCAGTGGTCAGGTGACATTTACAGATAAAACCGAGATAGCAGACGTCGTGGTTTCCCTACAATGGAGAGCTAATCACGAGTCTGATGCCAAAAACGTACGGCTCTTGAGAGTTTAATATAGTTAAAAATTAAAAAAAAGAATATCTTGTAAATTAGTCTTAATATTAATTACATTTTATAATAAAGTGGGTAAAAGATTGATTTGATGAAATTTTCAAACATAATAAATCAACTGCTACTTGTAAATAGGAAACAGTGGTGGTTAATTCAATCAGTATTAATAGTAAACTTCTTACGTCTGTTAGCTGAAGATCGAAAGTAAGAATACTGTTTCCTGTTTAAAGATTAAGGTCTCTTGCCTGCGTTTTGCAATTCGATAAATGTTGTTAAAAAAAATTCTAATAGCATTAAGTTAAATATTCATACAATTACATTGACTTATTAATGAGAACCTCAAAGTTACGCAACGGTGTAACTCTTTGGAAAGCTTTTGCGGGACTCATCTAGTAAAATACTTTTTTTTATTCCATTAGCACTGTAGTGTATTTAACATTTGTAAACCAATCATTAACAATCTTAGAAAAAGAATATATTGTATTCATGATTATTTTTCATTTGAAAACATAAAAATTTATTGTAAATTTTGTGACCACAACTGTAATTACTTTCGTTTGATTTGTATTTGTTGTTCACTAATTACATTACAATATTTTTTTTTATTTTTTCAAGTCTGTAGTTTTATTTTTTTTTCTCTTCTGTAGCTGTTCATACTCATGCTGGAAAACCACTGCACTGGATATGAACCAAACCTAAACTTCTATTGTGAAAACACATCTCATGGAAAAACGTTCAACTTTCACCTGAACATGACAGCGGAAGTTGCATTAAGTGATGCCATGATGATGTTAACAGTCTTCATTGGAGAAGAACAGCATTCCAGCAAACTAGTACATGTGCCTAAAATTTATAGTAAGCATTGCGCATACAATCCATTATAATCCGTGGCTATACAAACACTTCATCTGCCCCGATGGCCCTTAAAGTATTTTGGAAGGTTATTTACTATGTAATGTCTGTATTCTCAATGAACGGTCATCACTCACCGCAGTCATTCTGTATTTTATAAAACTTTTAAATTGCCTGACAATTTTTTTTAGAAAATGTTTCCTAGTCCAACCAGCTCTGAGTAGCATTTATCGACATCAGCTTAAAAGGTATATAGGCATTGTTGAGCCTCTTTATGGCTCTATGAATTATATCGTTAACAGACTGCTGAAAAATGAATATCCAGTGTTCGCATCATTAATGCTCATGTCCCTCGGATTTGGCCTGGACTTTGAACTTTAATCTTAGAAGTAGTAATCAAATTAATCATAAAACATGTTTTTTTTTTCGCTTTTCTGCTTTTGTCTTCTATTGATGTTTTTGGTAAGTCCATAATAATCACTAAACACTGTTTTCAAATGATATTATTATTTGATCTACAAAAAAGCGTGTCATTCAGCTGATATTTGTGAATCGTTTTTTTTTTGTCAAAGGTGCACCTTCTCCGTTCAAGATTGCTCCCTTTAGTTAGCCTTTGTGTCGATGGCAAAAGTAAGTCAATTAGGTAAAAAAACGTATACGTATCGGTACAGGTAAGGGGAACTTTTTCGTTAATTTTAGCCGATAGAGTTAGGGAATATACGTTGACAGAAATACGTTCGGGGGGGGGGGGGGTAGGTTTAGGTCTTTATTAGATAAAATGATGTTAAAAGCGTCTCAGTTTATGAAATTATGGTATTGGCATTTGCTCTTAATGTGGAGATGGGTTAGGTGAAGCAGTTTGTGGAAAGAAGGGGAGGAAGTCGAGTCGAATCGTAGATATGATTTATGTTTTTTGCTATTCGCGAATAGAACGAGTAGCGGAATTCAAACGCGTTTCTTAGTGTTTTGTATTTTGTGAAGTTTTTTTTTTCTTTTGTAAAGACTTCATTCGGGAAATGCTTTGATCAGCTTTCTTTTATGGAAAAAAAATGTAATCATTGTCCGATGTTTTCTATTTCACTTTTCTACTTCTATTCATGTATATTAAAGTGACCCATTATATTCATTATTTTAATAACTTCAATGTATCGTTCTACTGGATGTATTATATAATCACCGCACAACGCAATTGCCTGTCTCTGACGCCCGCCCCCCCCTCAATTAATATGGCCAGCGTAAAGTATCCAACACCATTTACTGAAAACCTTATGAGCTTTGTTATATACCTTTTCTCTTATATGTAAGAAATATCAATTATTCAAAAAATAGTTTTTAGTTAAAAAATAATAATTTCTTTTTTTTTTTTTTAAATAAAAAAGCTTTATTTGGCAGATGTAATGTTTGCAATCCTACTATTTAGCCTTTCTTACTCATAGACAAATTCGAAGGTATCAGAGCCTGATATGCAGCTTTGTCTATATGGTCCCTTAATGTACTAAGCTCAATCTAATAATTGTATAGGACTCTAAAAAAGTAAAAAAAAATGGTTATTTTTAACATCTTATTATCACTGTTGATATGAAATAAGACAAAATACCTTCTAAAAGAATTTTTAAACCTTTTTAGTGCGACTTCTTTTAAAAAACTAGAAACATTTTAAATCTGTTTTAGAAGGTATTTCGTTTTGTTACATTTAGCTATTAAGCTTCATGTTTCTTCTGACAGATGCCACCAGTACGGTGCTGACCATCAATGAGCAAAATTTCACAGGAGACTGTTCAAGTCTAAAATATGACACAAACGTTCCACAGGTCATAAGATTGTGTTGTCATGGTACAGCCACTCCATGTGAAGTCATCATTGATCATGTAGGCGTCAACTTAGTCAAGGCTAAAGACTGTGTCAGCTATACACTACTACCTCAAGTGGGGTCAGTGGAGTTAAATTTCTCCTACGTTGTGTGCAGTCAGCGTCAACTCTCACACTCCTATTTTTGTCATATTCAGCAAGGTAGCAGAGGTAAACATTATATGTGTTGTTTATAGAATACATTTTAGTAATGACTTTTATAAAATTTTAAAGTTTAACAAAAAGTCAGTATATATGCAACAATTTAACAAAAAAAAAAAAGAAGGAATGCGCAATTAATAATTGAATTACAAATTTTTGAATACAGCTAAAACTTTTTATTTGTGTATTTTTGATATTTGTATGAAAGATACATTTTTACATCAAATAGTCATTAATGCTACTTTATTTATAAAAAACATTTTGAAGGTGTGACTATATGAAGTAAGTAATGGCATATAAAAATGGATAACATTTGCTATATAAAAAATTCTTACTTGTTACTTTCCTTGTCCTTAAAGTGACTGAAAAAGAACCTGGAACGAATGTTGTTATCATTGTTTCTGTTATATTACCAATCATGGTTATCGTCTCAATTGGAGCCTGCATATTATACCGTTTCAAGTTCAAAGGTACTTTCTTTTTTAAATTAAAAAAATCATTAATTTTTTTTTTATTATTTATAAAACATTGTTATAGACTATTATGTTTAAAATTATATTGTTTCTTCTTGCAGGACAACCAAACAAAGAGTGGTAAGTTTTAAATAATAAATTATGTATTTTATGCTTTACAACAAAAATAAATAGCTGTTTACCATTAATTAGGTATAAAGTATTGATTTCCACAACAGTTTTTAATCAATACATCTCATTTAAACAAAAACCAAATCTGTGTTTATTCTTTTCTTCTCATTGATAACTAAGACAATCATCGAGTATTATTTATTAATACGATTAAGAGTTTATCTTTGTTTTTAATTTGAAATTTAATTTGAAAACAAATTAACTCAATATTTTATCTTTCTTTTTAGGTCGTTTGAGAGTGCCAAGTCCAAATAAGTTAGATAAAGTTGTTTCTCAAATCTTTTGAATTAATTGTTTTAATTTTCTTAATAGCTTTCTACTACATTGTTTACCAATTCTGAGTATAGCGATGAGACTTGGTTTCCTTCTTTTTATTTAGGTTTATTTTCATGTATTGGTTTTGTATGTTCATACATTTTATGTTGTTTTTTTATTTCAAAATAAATAAACACAAAATTATATCAAGTTAATTTAATTTTAATTAAATATATTCATTCTTCGTTGCTGTAATCAAAGTTTTTTGTTGTCGAGTGTGTTTGGTATTTAGGTTTTCAACATAACGATACGAAACAAGTGATCGTATCGATATAATGGTATATGAGCTTTAGGAAAATTTTAAGAAGTTGTAAAGTTTGCTAGCGAACATTTCATACCCGCAGCTGGTATTTATGTTTAATCACAAGTTAAACAATTAGACCACTTTGAAACTTCGTGGTTGGCGTAAGTTGAAGAGATTTACTTCAAAACATTGATATAAAAATAATTAAATTGATAATTGTAAATAAAGACTATTACGAAATTTGTATGCAGCCGTCTCAAAAAGATTTTTTTTTATAAACGCAAATTTACTTCAAATCATTTGAAGTCTAGGCGAAACAATTCACAGACTAAAGAAAGTACACAACTGATCTAATTTAAATGTGTAATGCTAGTGATAATTTCTGTACCTGAAATATTTCAAATTATCACATACAACTTAATAGATTGCAAAATATACCAAATGTTTTAATAAATGTTGAGCAATACATCTCATTAGATTCCGTAATAGACAGTGCAGAATTAACGTTTCGTATAAGCTAAACAAACTACAGCTTATGGTCTCCCACTTTCTTGCCCCCCCCTCCCAAATAAATGGTCTCAATGAGGTATTATTTTGGAAAAAATGATCAGGTGTCACATCTTATCTTTCTAAAAAATATATGTGATGAATTTATACAAATTATGACACATATAGTTAGACGCTCAAACTTGAATGGTATAAAGACAGCAGGGTAATTTAATTTATCTGTACATTCTACCAGAGGCGTGCCTAAGGTGGGGTTGAAGGGGGTTCCAAATTCTAAAGTCCGCCGGGGCCACAACTTGAGGGGGGACCCCAATTTTTTTTTTTTTAATATTTGATATTTAGTAAATTTTCTCATGTCATGGTGTCGAATGTCAAAATGCATAGGCCCCAAAACAGACCAAGCCCCCCCCCCCATGCCCCAAATTTCCTAGGTTTGACACTGGATTCTGCTCCTGACTCGTCCCATACTGATCACTTCACTGTTATTGTGAGGTATGTCTCACAAGATGATGGACTCCCTATTAAACGTTTTCAATCGTTCCAAGAGTTGAGCCATACAGTGGAAAATATGGTTTAAAAAAAAAAGGTTTTGGTGCAAAAAAGGTTTTAGTAAGTGGCGAGCCTAGTCATATAATTTTGCAGTCGATCCGCCTGGCAAATGTGCGGGCAAGCAAGAAATAATATTGAAGATTAATTCAGATGTTAGGTATATGCCATGTGCTGCTCATTATCTGAATCTTATCGGTAGAGCAGCAGTTGACTATTGTTTAGATCCGGTAAACTTTTTTGGAATATTTCAAGAAATGTATAATTTCCTTATATACACATAACTGGACAGTACTGTTGTTATTCTTCAAAGATGATTCAATAGCTCCAAAATATTTGTCAAAAAATACATTGGAAGCACATGTAATAGGCTTTAATTTAAGATTGTAATGGAAAAGAGTTATTTCAATTTAAACATTTTATGTATCCGAAAATCATATTCAGTATCGACATATATCTTGACTTTTAAAGGGTCCCAGATGTCAAATAGCTTAGGGCCTTATCAAGTCTAAATAGAAAATATTATGGACAGCATTTACAAAAATATAAAACGTGCAAATTACTGTAGACCTGTATTCAAAAATAAATTATTTCATCTCTCTTAAAGAATATGATTACATGGGAACCTCGCCTAATGCATAACTCGCCCTATGAACGTTCCAATTAACGATTTCAGCCTTGCCCGCTTATTAGCATCGTAAAGCGAACACGTTTCATACAACAATCTTTGAGTATGAACAGTAAAATCAAATCGTACGTATTTTTTTAAGTAATGGCGACTCTGGTCTGAAATATCAAACATCAAAACAAATCATGGCGGTTGGTGCTTTTGGCTCCTTCATTTACGTATTTTTTTTCTATTTGACCAATAAACAAATGTGTAGAACTAATCAATAATGTATAGAACTAATCAATAATGTGTAGAACTAATCAATAATGTGTAGAACTAATCAATAATGTGTAGAACTAATCAGTAATGTGTAGAACTAATCAATAATGTGTAGAACTAATCAATAATGTGTAGAACTAATCAATAATGTGTAGAACTAATCAATAATGTGTAGAACTAATCAATAATGTGTAGAACTAATCATTAATGTGTAGAACTAATCAATAATGTGTAGAACTAATCATTAATGTGTAGAACTAATCAATAATGTTTCAACAGTGTCAGAATGCCTGTGCATGTTTCGTTTGTTGTTTTTTTTATTTCTCGCGAGTGTGATAGTCTGCGACTTAGAAATTTTATTTTATTGGTTGTCTATCTTTGAATAACACAACAACAGACTACTTTCCACACCCGCACTTAGATTAGTATAAGAGAAGGGGTGCACATCTTACATACATACGGCAACCTTCAGCCGTTTCAGGAGTGTGTTTAGGGTATTGATAGACGTTTAAATCCTATTAGTACATGCTGCTTTTGTTGATTGCAGACTGCGAAAAGGTGGGCTAAAAATATACGTATGGATTGTTTTGTAACTTAAAGCTGTCAATATAAATTTAAATACTGTTACAACTCTTAATTCTGTTTAAAAATTAAAATAACACACTGACGTGGATTCCAAGAGTATTTGTTTCTATCTTTTAGACATAGACAACAACAATAACATCGCCACTCTTTCTACCGGCTTTTTCGTCATAGCGTTCACTCTGTAGACTGCACGGTGCGCACCGAGAGGGTCGTAACAATACTATTAGAGAAACATTGATTTTTTTTTAAAATACAATTTATAGTTGATAATATATCAAACAAAATATATTGTCATACATTCTTTTTTTTTTGATTATTGTAACATTTTTATGTAATGAAAAATTATACAAAATTTAAATATTCATCTCCCTTTAATTTTATCAGGGGAGGGTACTTACAGGGACAAAAATAATATTCCTTAGAGGGTTACCTTTTATTGATATAAGTCAGCATGGCGTCCGTCGTAACTAACAAAACATTTAGAAACGTCCGCCAAGGGTTGTGCGCTCTTGTTTTCGAGTGGTGCATTCCATATTACACAACGAGCTTGAGAGAAAACAAAAGTGTTTTCGTTTTGCACTGATATATAAATTCATATAAGATAAATAATAAATATATTTCTGCTACAAGGATGATAACATTTGTGCAAAAAAAGAAAAAAAACTACTGTAAAATTAGATACTATTTTCAATTCGTCATTGAAGAGTTAAATTTTAAACATATATTATAATAGCCGGGATCCCGGCATATTCCGGGATTAAAAACATTTCCCGAGAGGCGAGATAAGATCATTTTCCGAGATGCGTGGTCAGAAAATTTCCCGAGAGGCTCGATAAGAGCATTTCCCGAGAGGCGTTTCAAATACGGGTGTAATCAGACTAACACTGGGAAAGAAAGCTTACTATATATCTATTTGCTAGAAATATATATCATTGCCAGCAAAGTCCCTGGAAAGAGGCCAACATTTAGCTGATTTAATCTATTAATTATGGTAGAACTGTGACAGTTATTAAGTTGATTTATACAACACTAGAAAACAAAAGCCCGTTACCCTGACCGGCTAGTAGGCACGCAGTTGGAGTTGAAAATGATGATATATATATATATATATATATATATATATATATATATATATATATATTTGAGAGCGTTAAAAATCAGTCTATATACGAAAAATAGCATATCAGTGTACTCAAAGTGGCCCCAATGTACAGGTAATTGAAGACAAAATACATTTGAGTGTAGAGACACTTTATAATACATCGTATGTTATTAAGTTCATTCCAAAGAAAATAATCCTTATTATTTGTACAGAAGATTAAACTCTGAATCTAACAACATCCAACTATATATAATTTACGCATACTCATAATATTTTAAAGCACTTTTTTTTTGTTTCAAACAGTTCTTCATTTTATGTTTTATCATGTTCAACAAGACGTACTTGCATTTAAAAAAAAAATGGGAGACGTTAATGAAAAAAAAATATGTGACGTAGTTTGAAATGTTGGCGGTAAAGGGAGATAATTGTGCATTAGATATAGACATTTTAGAGAAATAATTACAAAATGAACACCATAAATACTACGTTATCCAAGTAATAAAATGTTATTCTTGGCGTGCATGTCGGTGTGCTACACTAGCATGAGCGTCGGGAGGTTTCGTCGTAACTTCACTTGTAATCGTGTATGATGAGGTGCACAATGGATAACGAAGAAATATACTGCAATTTGAAAAGAGCATGTGGCCTTTTATTGCCATGAACAGAAATAACAAAGAAATGCATGAAATACTGTAAGTAGAGTAAGTAAAGTTCCCTTCTTAGCCCTAACGGGCCTTCGGGGCAGATGAAGTCTAGAATTCATCTGTTTCTATATCCTCGGCATATGAAAGGATTGTGTGGTTAGCACAACGCCCAGCCGCCTTTACTTCCCCAACTTAAAGTCAGGTACCCATTTAAAGCTGGGTGGACTTGTGGGACGACTTTGCACCAAATTTCACCTGGAAAAATTCCATGGGCCTCACCGAGGATCGAACCCAGGACTCTCAGGTCGACAGTCGAGTATCTACACCACTCGGCCATCCGTCCCACTGTAATAGAAAATAACATTTGGCTTTTATTGCCATGAACATCCTTAAATACAACGCATACACCGCACGATATGAAAACTACCCTCGCTCGGGGAATGCCAGAAAGAAAGATAGTGAGAAGCCGAATTGAACTTGCGCGCGAGTGCTGTATCGTGCCACACCAACTAGCCTTTGTGCTGCAAAATGGCATAATAGAGTAGTTGCTTTTTAATTTTCAGTGCAATTTTATAAAAGCTTTCTTTTAATGCTTCGTTTTGATTTTAACATTGATAGAATTAAGGGTAAAACGTAACGGGTGATATAAATAAGAAGCCATATCTTTATCTAATGGTGTTTAGCTTGGTTTGGTTTGGTTGGTTGGTTTGCTTCTGTTGATTTGGTTGATTGATTGGTTTGGTTGGTTGGTTTGGTTGGCGTTGACGGGTAAAACGTAATTTGTGACGCGGGAAATGTAGGTCATTTCTGCACATTAGGAAGATGGCATATATCAGCACCCGTATCTTTACAGAAGTGAATATAACTTTATTAATCGTATTTAAAAATTCAGTAGTTAAATTGATTAGGAAGGGGTCTCACATTACACATAGTTTTCCCGGGCAACGCTGGGCTTAATATCTCGTTTTGAGATATACATACACAATTTACACCACATTGAATGTTGCCATCATCTTCTGTAAAAGACAAAACTGATTTTTTTTTTGTGTTATAGATTTCAGTGGTTAATGGGACTGTTTTTATAATGCGCTATTTTCAACCCCCACCAAAGGTGACAGTGCAACGGTCATAGAGGCAACACCGGAGATATCCATTGGTCGAACTGGAGATCGAACCAATGACATCAGCTCAACAGTATAACACTTTTCCAACCATCCCCGCAACTTTGTTAATGTCTTAGTACAATAAAGTTCATTATGATGCTAAAAGAGGGGTTTCTGGAAGACGTAAGGGACAGTCAGCATTCTAAAGGTAAAGGGGGAGGGGTTGGTGACCTTGCTAGAAAACAGTTAACGCTCGGCGGGGGTACTTTTATATTCAGCCAGACGGATCAATAATAAAAAAGGATTGTATTTATATACATTGCTAGATATATACAGTGTTTATTAATGGAAATTTTCTATTTCTTGGAACTAGCTAACTACTATCAGCTGATAACATTTAGAACATAAGTATATATATATATATATATATATATATATATATATATATATATATATATATATATATATATTGATTACATCGCGCTTAAATAAAATATTGACTGATAGGAAGAGCAACATATAGTTTGATATTGATCGATTAGAAAGATAAACAGAAAGATATATATATATATATATATATATATATATATATATATATATATATAGAGAGAGAGAGAGAGAGAAAGAGCGAGAGAGAGAGAGAGACAGACAGATAGATAGATAGATAGATAGATAGATAGATAGATAGATAGATAGATAGATAGATAGATAGATAGATAGATAGATAGATAGATAGATAGATAGATAGATAGATAGATAGATAGATAGATAGATAGATAGATAGATAGATAGATAGATAGATAGATAGATAGATAGATAGATAGATAGATAGATAGATAGATAGATAGATAGATAGATAGATAGATAGATAGATAGATAGATAGATACATACATACATACATACATACATACATACATACATAGGGCCTACACACATACATACATACATACATACATACATAGATAGATATATAGATAGATAGATAGATAGATAGATAGATAGATAGATAGATAGATAGATAGATAGATAGATAGATAGATAGATAGATAGATAGATAGATAGATAGATAGATAGATAGATAGATAGATAGATAGATAGATAGATAGATCACTGGTTTGATAGATAGATGGATTATCTTTTAATCTACATTTTATATCAGGACATATATATATATCCCCTTTGGTGTATCATGTTTCATTTAGGCGAGGAAGAGAAATCAATGAAGGAAATACTTTTTTACCCGTATATTTCATACTAATCATAACTTTAAAATTCGCTTAACATTTATTTATGTCATATATTGAGACCCCCCCCCCCTGATCCTTTTTTGACCAATGACGCCTCTGTACCAATAAATTTTTATCGGACACTATTTGGTGATGTTTTGTTGTTAACCATTTATCACTTGCCATGCGTTATAAAACAGCTCGTTGTCAAGAATTTGAGAGTTATAAAACATGATTAATAAATCATAGATATTTTTTTAAAAATCATTTATCTTTGCGGGGAGGGGGCATTGACGGCCCTTTTTAATGTGTGCTAAGTTGGTTGTTTTTCTTTTATTTCTTATCACAAGAGAAGGAAGTATGATGTAAAGCGCTTGTTAACAAAAGCATTTTATTAGGCCATCTGTCAGTGTGACTAAAGGTCATTTACAGCACTTTTAATGCAGGTTACCGAATTCCAGGAAAGAACATCTATAAATAGTTTATTATATTGATCTACATAAGACCGCAAATGATTTCGTTTGTTGTGCCCAATCCGGGTTGGATTTAGTTGATCTCAGCAATCTCGAAGCAATATTTCCGTGAATGATAAATATTTTAACACTCCGAATGACCTTCAGCTTGGAGACTTATTTTAATAATAAAAAAGCAGTTGTAGAACAAATGAATGATTTGATTGATGTATTTCTTTAATCTTTAAAATAATATTCTTGTTTTAAATTACAGACGCAGTTCAGCAGTTCAGTTTTTGTTGCTGGTTTACTTTTAGTTTTTTTGTTTTTTTTTTATCATATTTGAAAAGCTTTGTATTTATTTTCAATTTAATTATAATGAACGTTCAGCTATGTCAACAAGACCTTTTTTTTTTTTAGGATTATATCAATCGGTCTGTATCTGGAATAGAGAACATCCTATGAACAAGTGTTAGGCTGACGTAGATGGTGGTTAGAGAGGAGGGGGGGACAACTACTGCAAACTGTCTGGCTTCGCACCAGACGAGAACCCCCGCGACAGAAGATTTTGTGGTTTGGTATGTAGCCTACAATTACGTTGCTAGGTCCTTCATGTGACATTAGCCGCGGGCTACAAGTACTGGCACGTAAATGCTGCTAAAACTGCTGCTGTTCGCAGGAATGCTCTAGTGAAAGATTCGTATTAAAACGTTTGGCTAAATTATCTTTCTGAGATACAAACCAAAAGATAAACGTGGGCATCTTAAAGATTACAAACATGTATGAAATTAAGATAAATTGGCCCTAATGATATGTGCGAAGATAAGATGGTAAATTTTTAGTCGGTGGTTTGGAGAAGGGAGGTAGGAGGGTCATAATAATGGATAAGAAAATAAGTGGTCATTTAACCACACATGTGACACACAAAGAAATGCCATCGTCTTCTTTGGTTATGAAGGTCTGGAATAGTGGTTATTACAACTTCAAAAGCAAACATTCCTATGAGACAAATTTATCCCCAGAAGAAGCGTTATAAAAAGGTGATGGTTTAAGGCATGCGCACCTTATAAGAATGACACATTGACATCATTCCATGGTGTTGTCCAAGAAAGCATACTTTTTTTTCCCCGTATCTCTTGGTAAGCGTGCCACGGGTGAAGAAACCACGGTTTAAAACATGTTTGCTGCCATTCAGTGGTGTAGTGAGGGTTGGGCAAAGATGGGGGGGGGGCATCATGTCCGGGGCGTTACTCTCAAAATGGTATATTTACATTTGATAGTATATGGTTTTTAAATAGCGTAGGGGCGCTAAAAAGATATTATGCCCCGGGCGTGAGTTAAGCTCACTATTCCACTGCTGCCACAGGCCCGTAGCCAGGAATATTGGATTGGGGGGGCCGAAGACATTTTCGGGGGGGGGGGCGAAGAAATTTTTCTCGGGGGGGGGGGGTGCCGAAGAAATGATCGGGGCGGATCTAGATAACTTTGACGGGGGGGGGGGGGGCAAAACTGTTTTCATTGTTAAAAATTGGTCTTAGAACAAAAAATATTTCGATAATTTAATGATGTATTACCTAAACTTGCGATAACGGGGGGGGCAAGGGCCCCCCGGCCCCTCCCCCTAAATCCGCCCCTGGTGGGGTAGAAGAAATGTTCGGGGGGGGTGCGAAAATGGAGGCGCGAAGCGCCGAATGCTTGCGAACGGAGAGGAGGGGTTTGGGGAGGGGATCTCTGTGAGTTCCCTCCCCAAGAAACTTTTTGCGGTTCCATATCTGGAATGGTGCATTTTAGTACCGATTGTTTAGCTATTAATTAGAAATATATAATTTTAACTACGTTTTAATAATGCATGGCATTTTACAGTTTTGTTAAAAATAATTTAAATAGTAAAGAGTTTTAAGGATAAAAATTTATTGAGGCTGAGCAATTTCTGATTCCTGTTATAAATATATTGACCAATAGTTCTGCTACACAATTGTTACATAATAGATACCTGAATTATATTATTATACTGTTTGTTTAACGTACAACCCGGGAAGAACGACAAAGATGCGTAAATAAAGCTTTGCTGTTTGTGTGATATTTCTTATAAAATATTGAAAACAAAGAACAGATCTATCAACAAAAACAGTCGCAATTATTCAATTTAAAATAAAATTAATTCTGCTAAAAAGTAAATTTGCAAATGAAATAACATCACTCAAAAATCACGGAGTTTGTACTTTATTATTTTATTATACATATGTATAAAAATGAAGTCAGAAGCCAATGTTATTTTATTAACTTATTTAAGTTGCTAGCTGTCCTCAGAAGATATCGATATATAAAACTATTACAAGGTTGCGAACAGGCCCATCGACTAAAATTTCGGGCCCCTGGGCTGATATTAATATTGTAAAAAGCTGATTGACCAGCTCAGTCCGGGTCCCTAAAACTCGCCGGGCCCCTGGGCATTGGTCCCCTGCCCCCCCACTCGTCGGCACTTGTTGCGAACTTATATTATTATACGTTTCAAATTTGCAAACTTCGTGGTTTAGCCAGCCCCGTAGCCAAGGGGGGCACTGGGGGGCCGTGCCCCCCCCCCGCTATGTGTGGAGTGTCCGCCCCCCCCACTTAAAAAAGATGAAAAAGATGAAAAAAATAAAGAAAAAGTAAAGGTGCCCCCTTGCTGGGTATTGGTACCTCCCTGCTTACTTTGACCTAGCTACGGGCCTGGGTTTAGCACTGAATTTACTTAAAAATGCTTCAGCATTCAGATTGTCTGTTAAATCTTTTTCAAATGCAAGCAGGAAAAGATTGCTTAGATGCTTTTGTAACATTGATCTGCGATATGGGGTGAGCATTCGTGTGAGGGTTGAGAAACTGCTCTCACACGCGGCTGTTGAAGCACCAAATGTCAATGCTGCCCAAAATACCCAGAAGTGAACTTCAATAAGATTCAATCTTTTATGCCCAAAAATTAGATAAGCTATATATGTAAGTATATATAAATAGCCTGAATGATTGCCAAAATATAAACTTTTCAGTTTTTATTATTATTGATTTATTAAACAAAATGATTGATGTTTTATAGCCGTTATTATTAAAATTGTGTCAAAAAACTCAAATCTTGCACGGGGGGGCTCAGGTCATGCACGGGGGGGCTGAGCCCCCCCTAGCCCCCCTCTGGCTACGGGCCTGTGCTGCCATTGTGTGAAATTTTTGGTGTATTTTTTGTTCATAAAGATGATTGGTTACAATGATGCACAAAATTATCTCTTGCTGAATGTACGAAAAAAATGGTCAATACAACAATGACTAATACACAGATCCACCACAACTAGAAAGACAGAAAAAAAGCAGACTTTGCTTTTTTTTCAAATAGAGCGACCTTACGAACTTTGGCCAGTTGAGTTTGTTCTAGCACTATGGTGATATCGGTATTTGAAGTACAAAATGTTTATCATCGTATGAGTTTATAAATCAGTATGAGCTCCTTGAAACAAAAACAAAAATTAAAAAACCATATAAATTTATTTATATTTATTTTTCCTTCCGTTTTACCCCAAACTCTTGAGCCACTTCTTTTTCATGATGTTCTATTGAACATGAGAGGTTTATCTCTGAAGTCCTATAAACCATTAAGGCGCTTCGGCAGGCCGAGATAGAAAACGATGCATGCTGCTACCAAAAAGACACCAAGCCAAATGATTCCCTATTCATTTTTTTTTTCAATTAGCCTTTTAAAAATCTTTGTTTCTTTAAGATTATATAGCATCTTTCCAAGCTGGTAAAATTACTAAATATTTCGTTTTCTTATAAAGGCACGGTGGGGCGGGTGGCCGAGTGGTGTAGACGCTCGACTGTCGTTTTGTCTGGCCCCTCTGATTATTTGTTTAACTTAGTAAAATGTATTACCTGCCCCCCTGCTATTGCCTGGCCCATGCTGTAGAATGCCTGGCCCCTGCTGTAGAATATTCACGCTACGCGGCTGCCTGAGGGTCCTGGGTTCGATCCTCGGTGGGAATTTTTCCAGGTTGTTTCATAGTCGTCCCACAAGTCCATCCAGCTTTAAATGGGTAACTGACCTTTAGTTGGGGAAGTAAAGGCGGCTGGGCGTTGAGGTTTTTACTTTTACTTTATAAAGGAACAGTCGGTTTATGCTTTAAAGATTAGGCTTAATTTAGTCAACTGAACACACATAAAATATTATCAAATGAAATTACTGATACACCAATTGATATAAAAACTAATTATGGCTGCGGTCAACTCATCTTAACTCATCAAACTTGGGCACGCTGTTCACACATTGGCTTCAACGTTTATAGGAGACTGACGTACATAAGGGGGCCCGCACAAGAAGGTTGCCGTTATGTTTATTCCCATTGCACCCACCAGCGACGGGCTTGTACTAGCTACTGCCGTTTAACTCTTTCAATAATGTCTTTTTATACTGATTGTAGATAATCAGATGTATTGATATAGTCAAATAATAGTCTCTCGTAGGTTATGGGATACAATCTGAAGTTCCCATTAATGTTGACTGTGTTAGACTCATAGATATATAAGACTATATATCTATGGTTAGACCCATCGTTAAAGTTGTTTAGTTGTTTAAAAGTTGTTTACTAATCAATTCTGTTTACAATATATTGAAATAAATGCAGTAAAAAAATACTCAATGCACTTAGATGTTTGTAATACATGAGTAAGACTTCGTACAAAAGATATAAACTTTCGGTATGCTAGGTTGTTTTTATCACATTATTATTTGTTCATTAGCGTGTGTTAATGTGTACTGTTATTTTTTATAATTTTTGTCTACGGTTAGAGAAATGAGAATGGGGTTTATTTATATTTTTATGTGTATTTTTTTTCTCACTTATATTTCATAATGGATATATAAGTCTCATATAAAATATTGTTACAACTTGATATTTTACAGAATGACACACACACACATGACACGTGGGTTCAATAGTTATTTATTCAACAGTCTACAAGAGTAGGTTATAATAGTCCAGGCTAAAACAAAACAACAAAGTCCATTATGCGTACAACTAATCCAGTTGAAACGAGTCTACGTGTTATCTATCGCTGGCGATGTGCTGATAACGAACTCGCGGCATCAACAGAACTTGTCCTCTCAAACAACAAGAATCCATCCACTACACATGTCCGGTCCACACCTAAAATCAGGTCACGTCACGCGTCGTCACGCATCGTCCTCATCTCTTGTTTTTACACACCTGTCCATGTGACGACTGGTCCAGCGCCGTGTGCAGGAAACAAGAGGGTCATAACAATATAATAACAGAGGAAAGTAAATTAGTTAATAAATCGTCATAATTGTCAAAGCAAACGTAAGAAGTTTAAATCTAATTAACGGCGAAAGATATTTTTTCTTTGGGCAACTTTGAACACAAGAGGATATTTTTTATTGCAAAAACTATGTTTATAGAACACGAATGAAAGACGCGCTATTTTAAGAGCAAAAAAAATGTCAATAGTATGCAACCTATACTATGTGTATTAATGACTTTACGTACATTAATACTGAATCAATGATTACAACACAAAAAGTGTGCTTAGCTAATATTCTAAAACTTTCTAAGTCTCAGATTGAAACCGTTCCTGAACATTCAGCGAAGCCGTCACGGGTGATTGAATGTCTGAGAAATGTATCTGGCAAACTAGAGCGTCAGGTCACAATAACTAAAAATACCTGGTAAACTAGAGCGTCAGGTCACAATAACTAAAAATACCTGGTAAACTAGAGCGACAGGTCACAATAACTAAAAATACCTGGTAAACTAGAGCGTCAGGTCACAATAACTATAATACCTGGTAAACTAGAGCGTCAGGTCACAATAACTAAAAATACCTGGTAAACTAGAGCGTCAGGTCACAATAACTAAAAATACCTGGCAAACTAGAGCGACAGGTCACAATAACTAAAAATACCTGGCAAACTAGAGCGTCAGGTCACAATAACTAAAAATACCTGGTAAACTAGAGCGACAGGTCACAATAACTAAAAATATTTCTAACTGATCTACTTTTTTTTTTTACATGACTGGTTTAGTGTCGCTCTTAATGAAAAAATGTTATGGGTAAGGTTCAATGAACTCGATAAAATAAACGGTAAAGGCATTAATGGTTGCAACAGTAAAAGAATCTAATATTGACATTTCAAACTTTTTTCATTTGAAAAAAAATAAAATGAATCAGATCATACACATTTTCAGAAAATTATAAATTTGAAATTTTTTATTAAAGTGTACATACATGTTGGAGAATTGTATATAATTTAATTATATCCATTATGTATATATTAGAGTATTAATGTCTTCATAATTAAATAAGTGTCCATTCGTTTGTCTAATAGAGATAAATTATCACAATCAATCGGTAAGTTATTGGACTATATACACAGACACAAACACATGTAAACACACATAAACGGTCATAATACTGGTGTCAGTGGCGTAGAGAAGTGGGTCAAGGGGCGCATCTTGCCACGGGCGCTACTCTCAAAGGGACGTGAAATGGTATATTTTACATATAATATTAATGGTTTCTAATGGGGGTAGCGCTAAAAAGGTATTATGCCCCCCGGGCGAAAGTTAAGCTTTATATGCCACTGACTGGTGTACAGAAACAGGAAGGTGGCGAGATCATAATACTTACTGTTAAATGTAATAAAAATACATCTTACTATATACAATCTTATAAAAACTAATGTTTAACAATTTGGTTAGAATATGTTCATACACAAACCATGCAGTGCACATAAACAACAGTTAAATCATGCTCCTTTTAAAATATATTATGTTATTCAAAAGCGCTAATGATATGATGAGATGAGATATGAGGCTAAAATTGGTGCAAAAGTCAATATAAAACATATCTGAATTGTGCAAGCTTGGAAACAAAATTAAAAAAAACAAGCAATTTAAGTCTTTTCCGTTTCGGACAAAGGACATTTTAGAGCATTTTCGCCGGTTACGCCAGGCCAAGACCTACAAAATGATATATACATCATGGGTCTAGGACTTATGGTTGCTGAGATATAGGGCGCTCCTTTGTTAATATAGCTTATATAGTAAAAAAAACGGTACTTTATAAGCCCCCTTTTACGGCCCTCAGAGATCAGATCGCGAAACGGACAAAAGAGTTTTCTTGGCAGGCCAAGACCTACAAAATGATATATACATCATGGGTCTAGGACTTATGGATGCTGAGATATAGGGCGCTTGTTTGTTAATATAGCTTATATAGTAAAAAACGGTACTTTATAAGCCCCCTTTTACGGCCCTCAGAGGTCAGATCGCGAAACGGACAAAATTGTTTTCTTGGCAGGCCAAGACCTACAAAATGATGTATACATCATGGGTCTAGGACTTATGGTTGTTGAGATCTAGGGTGATGACGGACAGACAGACGGACAGACGGACAGACAGACAGACAGACAAAACGGGGACAATAGAGCATTTTTTTTTGAAAATGCTCTAAAAAAACTTTTAACTTGTATTTTTAAAACAGAAACAATGAGCTACTCTCAGACAGGTATGAAATCGTACTAAAATGGGATCTAATCAACGTAAGTATAACATGTGATAAAACGGACATATAAATATTCATGCACTACTTCATAAGTCTACATTATGTTTCCAAACTACATTTGCAACAATTAATCTTAAAATAACACCAGAAGACATCAAACTAATATATTCCAGAACACAATGTCAGACAGTCGCATCTGATGAAGACTTTCACGTCAGTGAATGCTACAAGTCAATCTCAAAACAAGATCATTCCTAAATGCTACAAGAAAATATTGCAACTAAGAGCAGAAAATAAGAACATCCATCCCTTTTCTGTCTCTTAGACTGTCTCTAGTAACGTGTTGTTGTTGTTGTCGTCACACTTGCTGGAATTGATGTAAATTTTTTCACGTACAAACCCTGGAGTTGGCCGGTTATAATTTATCTCTTCATAGTGGTTAGATTTACCACTAGCAGTTGTTAGTCGACAAAAGATTTCTGCAAATAACAAAAATAAATGTGTTATTTGTTTTATGATTTGCAGTAACATAGGCATACCTCCTAATCCGATCGCTCTAATTAATCCGACAATTAGGAATACTAACGTAACTTGTCCGGTGAATTAACTTATTTAAGACCAATGTTAAACCATTAAATTAAACCATCTTATTTCATTGTTATATGAGTAATATTGTATAGGACAGTGGTCCCCCCAGCCCCCGGAACCTGGAATGATGGTATTGAGCCACCCAATAAACATTGAATTATTTCTTTTTCATTTATTGTGGTATATTTCTCTTTGCATAGTGCGACTTTCCATGAACAAGGAGTTAACCGGAAGTTGAGCGGCTGTAAGTGGCAGTCGTATTGTAAATCAAAACAATCTAAATATAAATAATCAACGCCCCCCACCTCCCAAAGTGGACCGCGGGTAGAACAAGTTTGGGGGTCACTGATCTAGAACCACGAGTGATTTAGAATACAAATGACTTTCAGATATTAATGAACTATTTTGGTGTATGACTGCAGTTTTTACTTTTTAAATTAAAATTAAATATCTTAAATATTTAAATTTGGAAATATAACTTTTATCTAGAGGTTGCGTTTGTGAGCTAAAACTTACGAATGACTTCAACCTGGGTAGATAAAAATATTTTAAAATCTAGTAGAGAATGGAGCATTTTAAAATAGAACCCAAGTAACCTCATTCTGGGAGTATTTAGTTTATTCAATATAATAGTTAGATTTCAGTACTTACTAAACTTGAAAGCCAAAACAAATAGAACTATGATAATAATTAATCCAGCTATTGCAGGTATAAACAGATAATGCAGCTGAATGAATTTGTCAGTCAATGGCTTGTCCGCTTCTTGCCTTGTGTCTTTAACATCTGCAAAACAAAGCATGCTAATTTTTTAGTCTTCTGTTTAGAAAATTTTTATTTGAAATTGAAAATTGATCAATCAGCAGATAAAAAATCATGATTTTGTTTTGACAATGATCTAATAGGTTGGTATTTTATAATGATTTTTAGATGATTTCTTTTTAATTCTGCATTTCAAGAAATCAATTTGAAAAAAAAAATACGTAATGTTGTCTGAACTAAAGAGATATTTTAGGCCTAAATTTTTTTTTGGAATACATAACTATTTCTTCATATCGGTTTCCACTGTATAATTACTGAAAACAATATATTTTACTTTACTTTTGATTTTTATATTTTTTACGATAATGGTGTGTAATTGTAATAGATTTTGTGAAAACAAGTTTTGTGAAATGGACGAATGTTATGACATAATATAACAGAGAAGAAACTATTCTAATTATCTACACTTGTTAGGTCTTAAAAATTCATGAAGAAGAAAATTCTTCAAGCATTTATCAAATACGTTATCATTGCGGAAAAAAAATCAACATTTCTAATAATCATAAGGACTTTAATGGAAAATTACGACTGTTACCGAAATCAAATTTTATATTTAGTCTTCTTGCTGTTTTAAATATGCATGGAATGATTCATTAGATTTAAAAGCGAAGCAATTAAATAAAATGCACAAAATTTGAATGTAGAAAAATAAAGAGTTTGTGTGCATTAAATAAAAAAGCAGCAGCGTTTTACCCTAATTGACTTGTCATCACTTTATCAAACATTTATTGATAGTTTTTAGAACAGCGGCTCTGAAACTTTTTTTTTCAATGTATCCCAAAGAGTTCGAAAATGTATCCGCGAATACCCCTCACACGTAAGTTTGAAAATAAATGTACCTATTTTAATAATGGAATTATATGTCGCTGTGTACCCATGCGTGACATTTCCGGTAACCTTTGGGGCACGCGTACAACGGGTTTATAACCACGGTTTTAAATAAGTCTATTTTCATTTCTTACCAAGATCGAAAAATATCGACATATTTTTTCCCGTTGATAATTGTTCATTTTGTTCACTGGCAATGACCGTGGCTTCATATTGACCGGGCTCTATGTAGCTCCCTGACACTAGAAATGTACATTGTGATAGATGTCTGAATACTGTGTCAGACACAAGCTCTGTTGTTTTCAGTGTACCGTCAATAGTAAGGTACTGTTCCTTGTAGGCAAAAAAAAGAGATAGCACAAAAAATATTATTCAACATTTTAAAATTAATACAGTGGAGTTGTTTTGTGTGTATTGCACTGTTAGCTAATAAGACAAAAAAAATATGGGAGCTTTATTACCGAAACAATAGTGACATAATTAAGTAAAGGTCAGTGCTGGCTGTCCGCTTCGAAAGGCAAACAGTAGCCATATAATTGCTGCCAGATAGGGGTGGTATCTGTTATTATTCTTCTCTCTGTTTTGGACCGAGAATGCAACAACGTTATCAGAATCAACTCATTACTTCCCCCTTTCCAATATCCCACACACGAAATCAAACTTGAATGAAGTTCAAAAAAAAAGTTGGATTTAACGCTAGGCGTACTGGGCGACTAATGAAGGGCCCAGCTATTCCCAACTAATGAAGGGTACTACGATTCCCAACTAATGTCCCTGCGATGCATCAACTAATGAAGGGCCCTGCAATTCCCATTCCCTACTAATGAAGGGCCCTGCTATTCCCATTCACAACTAATGAAGGGCTCTGCAATTTCCAACTTTACAGTTTTTACAATTGTATTTGTTTTATTTTCATTTTCTTTTTGGGTTTTAAGAGACCAAACTTGTACTCTTGCAACAGAGGGGGCTCAACCGACCTGAATACGACACTGGTCACAAACAAGTAAATATTTATCATTGGGAGCAATAATATTCTTTTACAGAGCTCAGTAAATGTTTTCTCTTTATTTATCGTATGTTAGAGTTAATTTCTCTTTGAATTATTTATAGAAATGACAGTGTGAGAGGAATGCAGGAATAGTTTACAATATAGTTCATGGCTGAATAGTATTTCAGGGAAAATTAAATCAATATCACGATCGATAGAATTGATCATGTACACTGACTTATTTTGTACACTAATCTTATCATTGATCTGTAAGAAAGCTTTTTTTTCAATTCACTCACTTCTTTTTTCTTTAGAAAAATTTCACATCTAAAGCTTTCAGGAAATGTGTGAACGAAACTGCATTGAACAACGATTTCATTTCCATTTGTGTCGATGTCACATCGGCCATTTATATGTCCTAATGGCAAACATAATTAATATTAAATATTTTCATTATGTAATAGAATATCACAATCTAGCGTTTTAACGCGAAAAAACGGCAGCATATATTTGCTTAATAACACAGAACATGTACATTTTAGACATCACTGAATTAATCGGTCTATTACCTTTATCTTCAATTACAACTGGTTTACTTGGAGCCTCAGTTGTGTATGAGTCATTTCGTGATTTAACTAAACATACTTTTGTCTTATTTAAGGAATCTGCATCGATTTCTTCATCACAATATTGTACAGAAAGTTGAGAGCTACCTATTTTAGAATCACATACAATATATTTTAGTATAAATGACATATAACTAATATTAAAGATAGTTGTGAGCTACCTATATTAGAATCAGATACAATATACGATCTCCTATATGTTATACAAATAATCTTAAAGAAAAGTTAAAAGAAAGCTATCTAAATATAACCATAAATATACTGTAGCCTTATTTGTTATATAACAAACAGCTCATCCATCCAGCGGCGTAGTGAGGGGGGAGTAAGGGGCATCATGCCCCAGCTTTACTCAAAAAAGGGCGCAAAATTTATATATATATATATATATATATATTTAACATATAATATTATATGATATTCGAATCGGGTGGGGGGCGCTAAAAAGGTATTTTGCCCCGGGCGCGAGTTAAGCTCGGTACGCCACTGCTTCCATCAAACCAAAAAAAAAAAACGTTTTACCGTCTTTAACGAAATGTGTTGTAGTGCTGGCCCCGTACTGAGCATCGCTATCATCTCCTGTGATGTCAGGGAACATGGAGACATCGACACTGTAACTCCCAGTTGTTGTAGTGTGGAGGTGCACTTGCAGTTGACACAGTGAGTTAAAGTAGATGTTATCCCAAGTTGTTTGATGGATGTGCACGATGTCACTAACATTCTTCTCAAATGTCTAAATAATATAGATTGATCGCAAAAGAGGTGTAGCATTTATATTAGTGTAATATAATCAATGTATATATACATATCTATTTAGAAATCTATTACATAGATGTAGTAAAGTTCCCATAGCCTAATATGTCATTGGGGGCAGATGAAGTGTAGAATTCATCTGTTTTTTGTAACCACGGTGGGATTGTGTGGTTAGCACACCCCACTAACCGCCTTTACTTCCCCAACTTAAAGACAGGCACACATTTAAAGGTGTGTGAACAGACTGGTGGGGCTTAAACCAAATTTCACCAGGACCTGGAAAAATCACCTTGGTTTTAATTCACAGATTAGCGTTTAATAAAATGTATATACAAACCAATTCTTCGGTATTTCATGGCAATAGGGCGAGACTTCAAAAAGGTGTTGAGAAAGTATTGGGGGGGGGGGGGGTCAAAATGTATATTAAGGGACACTGTTAGGATAAGATTGAAAAAAAAAAGTAAGTTGTGGAAGTGGGCATCTACGGACCTGGTAGCCCAAGACGATTCCCAGTTTGCCTATGTATACAGTTATGCCCCAGTTATATGCTATATTTAAAAAAAAAAAAACATATTTACATCATTGTGAACCATTTGAAATAGACAACGTGCTTGAGGGAAAACCCGTAACGCTTTACAGTTTATAATCAGGCTGGTTTCAGTAAGTTGTTTCTCACAATGGACTTGCTGAATTTTTACTAGAGATAAAGTTAATATATATTCATTACTTTAATTGAAAAGTATGGAAGTCAGACGTTTGCATTGCATGGTTATTACTTTATAATAAATGTTGTTAGTTGATTGTTGTTGTTGGTATCGTTGTTATTTTTTGAGAGATTAATTTGAATATTTCTTAATAGGCCTACATATGTTTTAATACATATGTTAGATGCATGCACCCCTTCAGTATAACTACCCCTCCCCCCCACTGTGACCTACAGTATCGATGTCACCATCTGACTAATGAATCAATTTTTAGAGCATTTTCGAAAAAAAATGCTCTATTGTCCCCGTTTTGTCTGTCTGTCTGTCTGTCTGTCTGTCTGTCATCACCCTAGATCTCAATAACCATAAGTCCTAGACCCATGATGTATATATCATTTTGTAGGTCTTGGCCTGCCAAGAAATGACTTTTTTCCATTTCGCGATCTGACCTCTCAGGGCCGTAAAAGGGGCCTTATAAAGTACCGTTTTTTACTATATAAGCTATATTAATAATGGAACGTCCTATATCTCAGCAACCATAAGTCCTAGACCCATGATGTATATATCATTGTGTAGGTCTTGGCCTGCCAAGTGTACATCAAAAGTCCATTTCGCGATTTGACCTCTCAGTGCCAAAATATAAGAGATTGTTATGTACCGTTTTGCTTATATTTTAAATATAAATAATAAAAGCTAATCATTATTTATTTTTGTAACAGTTATTCAACATGACTTACTTGTCCTTTTAATATCTTTTTTTAGATATATGCATTACACAATTGAATTTATAAACATTTCCAAAATTTACAAATATTTACTGAAAGATAACAAACGTACTGAAAATGCGCTAACACGTCCTGTGTCCAGAATGGAACAGGCTTAATTGCTTGTTTTTTCTACCGTATCGACTTTAAATTTGACTTATAACAAGTATCATATAGGCTAAAAGATGTATTGTAAGTTATTTAACCAATAAGTGTTTAAATGAAATGTAGACATCTGCTTATTCTCTTTCACTTTAAGATTTATTGATTACCTTCATGTTAGTACTACTTAATATCAAATACTTTATGGCCACAGCGAGGGGAGAGACAGCCCGAACACTTGTTAAGGGCCTCAAATGTTAGGGTAGGTGGCCCATCGCTTTGAAATTTGTTTTTAAATGTATCTATTTTGCTGCAAAATTTGGGTGAATGGAGCCAACATCTCCCCCGTTGTCAAGGTTCCTACTATTCCTGGTTGTGATTATTAAAAAAAAAAGATTATATTTGTTAATTAATTTCAAATTAGAATTTTTATATATATATATAAATGCCTACCGTATGATTTCAAGTAACATTTGCTAACAACCGATTTATGATTCTGTACACCTTCGACGTATTTCAAGACCCATTTTCCGACCTCCCTTCTTGTGGCGTTGTAAATGGTAAGATTGATCAGGTACGACCCGTCACTGTATGGCGTTATCCGCGTGTCGGCAACATGGTCGTAGTAGTTCACACACGTCATATCTATGTAACACGTGGCGTATATGACGCCATCTTTCTCCAAGGCAACCTTTGACCTGTCATGTTCATTAGGTCTCCACGGCCACATTAAGCTGTATGGTCTGTTCTCTTCTAAAGGCTTGCAATCAGATGCTTTTGAAGTAAAAAAAAAATACTACAAAGACAATCATCTATCTCAGTGGTCCCTTAGCCCCCAGGCCGTGGACCGATAGCGGTCCGTTGATTTAACGGTATTGCCTCATCCCCCTCCCCCCCCCCCCCCCGAAACATTAAAATATTTCCTTTTTATTTACTGTGGCATTTTTCTCTCGGGATTGAACGAGAGATTAACCGGGAGCTGAGTAGCTGTGAGCAACAGTGGCGTTGTAAATCTAAAATAGAAATAGTTAACGCCCCGCTCCCCCATCAGTGGGCTGTGGTGAAATTTTCAAACGTTGACCGGTCCGTGGCGAGAAATAGGTTGGGGACCACTGATCTATGTGATAGTCAACATCTGCAACAGGGGCGCAACCAGTATGTTGAAGTTGGTAGGATCCAAAATATTAGGTAAGATGAAAACTGGTATGTCTGCCCCCAAATTTTGGTAGGGTCGAATACCACTGGCTTGATTTTTGGTAAGGTCCGGATCAATGTTCCCTCTAAGCTAAGCGCGTGAGCGATCGTTCACACGAATTCAAAGCGTCGCTCATACTACACGTACGATTGCTCACTCCGACGGGCGACATTGCTTAAATCGCTCACAAATTTTGGCCTCAAACAAAAATTTCGCTCAGAGACAATATTTTTTGCTCACTTCATACCCACACCTTAGAGGGAACATTGGTCCGGACCTGCACGACCCGTACATTGTTCGCGCCCATGATCTGCATTAAAAGAAAAAAAAAACCCAACCAAACTTTATCAAATATCGACTGAAGCAGAAGTTCAAGGATATTTGTACCGCTTCCATTAAATCCATTTTTCCTAATTATTCATGACCCTTGTCCACTAAATCTTGTTAAATGGAATTTTTTTTAAAAACTCTATTATATACGAAAAAGAGGGAAATTTCTCTTTTTGATCTCGCGTAGGACAACATACAGATTATAGACCTGCATTGTACCATTTAGTCATTTTAAAGCAACATTCTAAAAAAAAAAACTCCAACGTAAATAGGCGATTTTGAGCCTCATTGGCGTCCAACATATTGACGGCTTTATGCTTTTAGTTTCACGTTACTGATTGGACCATTATCGTATATGCAGACTCCACAACAGTATATTGGGGCTGTTTTCAGTGGCGCAACCGAGGGAAGGGGGGCCTGAGCCCATGCCAAATCATCACTACATAATTTACGTTATAAAGTTACAAAAAAGACTGTCAAACTGTCTTTTTTCAATATGTGATTCCCCCCCCCCCCAGCATTTTTTGCTGGTTGCGCCACTGGCTGTATACGCCGCGATGTAAGCAATCCTGTTTTAAGCTAATCCCGGTACATATTAGATCTTTGAAATGGAATCTACTAAGAACAAATTATTATATTCAAAGCAGTTGTGTGCCTGCTTCCTTTAAATATTTTCGGGGTTCCAAAGCGTCTCCTATTCGATATTAAAAAAAAAAAAAAAAAGTATTTTTGCACATTTCACTAAACCGAATGATAAATTGATAACTAAAAATAAGCTAACATTCATTTGTTTTAGCTGTGTTTAATAATCTAATGTAAATATGAAAAAAAAAATCTTGGCAATTAACTTAATTATTATTACTTTTTTTTGCATAACTAGTTTGAGAAGCTTTTTTTAAATTTGATTGCTTAAAATTGATCAACGCATTATGTAGTTGTCAAAGAATGACCAAACTTTGCCTTTAATATTTTTCTAGATTTCTGAAAGAAATACTCACCAAACAACGATGAAAAACTAGATAATAAAATGACCATTAACAGCATATTTTTTACTTTGATGATGTATTCTTCAGATGTCAAATTTTTTTGTTCTAGGAAGTGGATGTGAAATAAATAATTTTACTCTTAAAGTGAAACAGATTATATCAAAAAGCAACATTTTAGTTCATTTGCAAATATTTTATTGATGTAATAAAAATATTAAATATCCCATACAAACAGATATTTTTGCATACTTTTAATTTGTCTATATTTTACTTTTGCTACAGTTTGAACACACCTTAGGGCATTTCGGAAAAAGTAAATAAAATGCACTTACATAAGTCTGCAGTATTTACAAGTTAGTCCTGATCATGCAGTATTGATTATGGCAACATACTCAAATGTCTATTGCTTGATATATTACATTTGAGGAAGGGAAAAAAATATTCTTGGAATTAATTTTAAATAAAGACACCGATCACAATATGAAAAAAAGGTCAAAGATCGAACCGTCTATTAATTTCTTGGAAAAAATTTAACTGATTTTGTCATGTGTATTTTTGAATCAATCAAACGTAAATGTCTTACTACAGCCGATCTCAGGTGTCTATAATTAAAAAAAAAAAAGAGTTATGTAGATAATAAAAAAATCGAGATAATGTTTATCGCCTCAATGTACATCCACTGGCACATTTGCAGAACTAGTCAATTGGCAGATGGTATGACCATGAACCACAAACAGTAGACGGGAATGAAATAGTTAAAATACTTTGGGACGTTTCGTTCCACACTGATCGGATAATCAGTGTGTAAAGACATATTTTATTTCATGAAATTAAATGAATAAGACTTGCCAGCTTTTTATAAATCTTTCTTCGGACAAAACACGTACAACAAAAAAAAAAAAGAGCCATTTGTGAGATCGCTGGGAGTTGAAAAGAAAGATCTTAACATCACTGTAAGTATACTAAGGAAACCAAATAAAATGTGAACTTTAAAAGGATGCATTGGTAGGGACAGTCAACATCGTGAGGGGGGGGGGGGGCTCTCTCTCCAAGAAATAAAATCATAGGCCTAGTGAACGTAATGACCCAAGGAATGAAATGTGCCAATCAGTGGGGGAAAAGTACTTGATTGCACACATATTGATAATGTTTTAGATAAATATATAAAAAAAAACTTAACATGCTTCATATGGTGACATAAATGGGGGGGGGGGGCATTGTATTAAATCTGCTGCCGCACACGGGGAATGGCGAGACGTTTTGGGTTTAGCGGTCAGGTTTCAAATAATTTCCTTTATAAATGAATATTCAAGAATCATATATAATAATACTCATTTCCAGTGTGCGTTAAATCGAAAGTAAAGAATTAATACAATAGTATTCCAGTTTAAAATACAATCATGAAAAAAATCGGATCTGCCCGAAACTAAAAATAACCTAGCTTACCGATCTAGCATAAGGGGATATAACTATATGCAAAGGTTTTGCACGGTACAGCTAGTATTATATATACTATAGCTAACTGCAAGATTCGCTCTGAATGAAACTTTATTAGTATTAAAATATTCTCATTCTCAGAGCACTCAATATTTTAAACACTTTTTTTGCCACTTCAGAAATTAGATAAAATAAAGAGAGACATATTTAGATATTTTACATTTGTTTTGCCGTCTAAGGTGTGTGTGAAGTCCCTTGTAAGGATGAGATGAAATCTCTTAGATCCTATAAACCACTTATGGGACGGTTTTAATGGTACCCTTCTTTCATCCCCACCATAGCCGATAGTGCAATGGCCATGGAGACACCACGGGAGATATATCTAGAACTTTAGCAAAGTCCTGAAAAATTTCATTGGTCCTCACCGGAGATCGAACCAGGTACCTTCAGGTCAACAGCAGTCGAGCGCGTTACCGCCATCTAAGGTGGAGGGGGTGGTGGTTGTGGTATTAAATCTTTTATGTAAAAAAAAAAAAATGAAGTGGTAATTAATAATTTACTGGTAACGAAAACTGAAAAAATATTCAGTAAAAGTAGAAACACAAATTTAAAAAAAGAAAAAGCGAATCGAAAAGAGCAGCTGTTTATTTTTATTATCAATACATACAAATAAATGAACAATTTTAAAAAAAAAAAATACAGATATAAGAATAAGTAAGGAACTTGAAACATTTTATCAATAACATGAAACCAAAAAAAAAACTTAGGTTAATTTATTGCAAAGGTTCACAAGAATGGGTAAAATATTACTGTACTGTACTGATTCAAATTCTTAGTAAAAAAAATCTCGCATTAAATTAAATTATCAGATTAAGTTAAAAAAACTAAATGCAAAGAAATACATTTAAATAAGTTGCCATCTGTTAAATCAATTCAGTAACTGCTATTAACATTATCTAAGAAATAAATATAAAATTAAATACTTGAAATACTTGCTAGCATAAGAACAGGTACATTGTTTTGGAACATTGAAGTATTTAACATGAAATATGCTTAAAAATCAGGGTCAGTGATTTGTTGATGCAATCCCCAACCCACCCCCAAAAAAACCATCATTGTATATTATGTATATTATAAACAATACAATTAATCTGATTTATTATTGAGACTACAACATAGCCAATATAAAAAAAAAAGTATTTGTATGGTTAAAACAAGAAAATAATACACTTAAAATTTTAATTATAAGGAAAGAGAAACTGTCAGTCTAAGTAAAGAGTGATAATTGGTAAAAAAAAAATCTCTTAGAGAGGCTGTGTTGAGTTTGCATGTGGTTATCCATGTGTAAATTTGGAAAATTAATTATTTCCAGGAGGGCAGTTAGGAAGCATTATAATAACAAGTTATAAGAGGTACTTTAATTTTATAACCAAGGTTTTTATGAGAAATGGGAAGGATGTTCAGCCAAAGAAGTTTTATCTTTTTTTTTTTTAAATAATATATGCCAAAACTGGAATATGATTATTAGGAGCTACTACTCGTCCTGGAGAATTTAGGAGACCCCCTTTTTTTGAAGATGACCACACATATTTGACCCTGGACAGCTGAACCCTACCACAGCATTTAATTTAATTCTTTCTTTTAAATATGTAAATTTTTTTTTTTCAAATTCTGTGTTAATTGTTTAAGATGTTTGTATTAATTTTGTTTAAAATGTGTTTTGTTAAAAATGATTTTTTTATTGTTTATAATGTATGCATTGGTTTTTGTGAAGTCTTAGCAATGGATGCATGTTGTGTGAATATAATTTTTCCACTTAACAAAAATAGCCCCTTTCTCTTCTTTTAATTACAACCAAAATGTGTTATGCCAGATAAAATTACAGCTTGTCAATCTCACACCTCAATTCTAGCAAGGACGCAAGTGTTGCCAGGCAGATAAAAGAAATAATAGACAGATAAGTCAACAGGTAAACATTATATTGAACCATCCACCTTGGTCTGGAAGTGTGGGCGGAAGAGTGAGAAAAGGGATTCGACTTGAGGTTCTCGAATCCGATGATCAATGAATGAGACAGAGATAGAACCCTTTTTCTGGACATTGGATTTATGACACCTTGAGCTACCAGATCCTGTTTAGGACTGGTGACTAGAATAAAGTTTATATTGTTATATATACAAGTCGAGGTTTTGTCACGCATTGTCATATGTGTAACACCTTGTGGCAGAGAAAATACAAATCAGACACAGTCAACATCTCATACTCCAAGACAACGATCACAAGGATTTTCCATAGGGAAACCTTGACACAGGACATTGGCAGCACAAGAAATATAAATCTAGCAAGACCCCAAACAAAAAAATATATCACAGCTTTTTGAACTAGTTAATTCTTGTGAAATTCCTGGAATGGGTAAATAAAAAGAAAAATCATATTTCAACAAATGCTACAATCTTAAGTTATTAATATTTTATCAGATAATAATGCTTCACCTGTAGAGAATGTTTAATCATTAGAAACACATTGTAAAATTCTTAGATGGACTGGTGCAGGACAATCTAAATTATATATAGTACAATAGAAAATCACTTGTGATATTTCAGAAAAGGAAATAACAGAATGAATAGCAAATTTACTGATAGGCCATAAAAAAGCACATAACATAGCTGTAGGTAATTATAATATTGGTAATTTTAACGGAATGAAAGAGCAGTTAGATAAGCGTATTACAATGTGATCAGACATAAATAATTATGATTATCAAAAACCTTATTCTATACACAAATGAACTTTTATTGATAATTCAACCCAAATTGATGTAAAGAAGCAGATCATAACAAACTTTCTGAAATACTTTGTTACCATCATGAAATTTATGGCCCTATGAAGCTTTATTGTATCATTTATTGGTACTATAAAAACTTTATGTATTATATATTGGCACTATGATATTTAAGTTATATGTGTTTAATAATCACAGGAGCAGATTGTTTAATGATAGTTGACATTTGAAGAACTTACAACAGAATGCAATCTTGGTTCATGATTGATAAATATTTGCATTATTATACTGGTTTATTAGATGGATTTGATATAAAATGAAAATTGATTTTTTTTAATACCATAGTTGTAGTTCGATGTACTTAAAATATTTTGATGTCTTGATTGAAATCAATAAATAATGGATTACTTGCTCCCTTGTTGCAAAATAGAACAGTGGGGTTATTTTACATGAGGGTTAGTTGTCATAATTGTTTTTTCTGAATGTGTGTTAGTATGTTTGAAGCAGTCATCTTTTGGTATAATATAAATAATGGATAAATAAATAAATAAAGGTAAAATAATGACTGATCTGTTGATTTCAAGAAGCTGGCCTTTATAATTTTACCAAAAATTAAAAAAACATTCAAAACAGCTTCGAGAAGTAACTTTTAAATTTTTTTGTAAAATCTTTACATAATTAACATTTTGCAAACTTTTTAAATATTACTATAGCTAAACTATCAATATGAAACTGTTATCATATTAGTATTACGGATAGATAGTTATTTTGATAAAACTCGCCTCCAAGCCTTGTGGTGCAAATTGTCATTTTTTTTAAAAGGGGCAGTTGTCTAATGGACAAAAATATTTCTGGCTACTTTATGTACTATATACTCTTATGGAAGGTTTAAAATTAGTATTGATAACTGTAACAATAGCTTTCGATAGATCCATACAATTTTAGAACCACTGTTCAAACTCATGGGTCCAGGATACAGTCATATGTTTTGATAACTAGAATTCCAGCGTTGTATCTTTGTTTTAGGTAGAATTTGTCTGTCAGCACAGGTCGGTGACCTCTAGATATAAGTGACGATAGATGTAATTACGGGAAACAAAGGGATGATAACTTTAGTATAGGTATTTGCCCGCACCAATCGCTAGACTGGAATAAGAGTCATTAATATGTAGATGAGTTAGAAAGGGTGTTGGGGGGCCAATCAAAAGTTCTGGGACTTTGGAGTCACATGATGATCCGCCATCATATAAATATGAGAGGGTGAGAGGCAGACAGAGGTAGAGAGCAGGTTAGAGACACGGAGTTAGAGACAGGGGGTCAGACGGAGAGAAGTGGAGAGACAGTTAGGGAGTAGTGGGCAGAGAGGACGACTGAGAAGTTTAGTTGGGATCGAGAAGAGGACAATAGTTGTAAAGTTGTTAATAGGAGATTTGATTTATTATATTATTTATCTTAGTGTGTGATGTTAAAATAAAGTACATGAATCATTATTGACTCGGCTACCTTCATTGGATGTATGTGAATGTGAACAACATATACACGCTGTAAACGCCTCCGAAGTGAAGAAGAAAAGCCTCCACAAAATGATGCAAACCAAATATAAACAAAACATAGCGTGACAACAACAAATAACATATTTATATTAATATGTTCAATATTTACCCAATTTTCTGTATTATTATATAAATAAAATTAATTTTAAATTTACATCATGGTTCGAAACCATAGAAGAAAAACTAGTAGAGGTACAATTGCAAAAAAATACAATACTTGAAGCAGTGAGAGCAGTAAAATTGAATGGCAGAACCATATAACAAGTGTCCGCAGATTTTAACATCAATTACAATACTCTGCAGTGTTTCCTAACCAATGCATCTGCAGATGACAATGAAGGAAAGAAAGTTAACAATACCTTCATTTAATACTGGTTATATGTAACCCAGGTTTGTACAATGATAAAAGTTTCCTTTAAAGATTATATTAATATTTTCATTGATATTTTTCAAAAGAGTTAATAAAATATTTGTAGAAGTAGAAGACACGTGTTGACAGAGAAACTACAACTTGAGCTAACTAGCAACACAATAAAAGCTTATAATATTTATTTTGGCCTCACACCAATAGAAGTAAGGAAAGGACCATAAACAGTTCTGTCAAGGGTTTGCAACTTATGAGTAAAGTGGGGTGGAAAACTTGCCATGACAATGCCATTAGCTGTAGCATAGTCTAGGGCATTTGTAGACAAATGGGAAAATTGAATGTTGTGTGAAAGAAATAATGTAATTAACTTTTGATATGATATTTTGTGATGTTTGATTCAAGTTCGTACATATTACATTTTGTAAGATTGATTTTTGGCCTTCTTAGTAGTCTAAGAGGGGCGCATTAGTCCATACGATGTAAATTAAAGTAGTGGTGTCGATGTTGAGGCAACATGACATGAGTGTAGGTCAGAGGGCGTTATCATACCCACTTCTACTCCCTCTTCACAGGGAACTCGACCCTAGATTTTATCTTCAGGTGGGAATAATGTCACATTTTGTGAGTTTTTTGGATGATATCTAAGCCCTCCCCTATAGGGCAGTCACGTGTGATGTCATACAGACGCGAGATTGTAAACAGTTGCCATTTTGTTGCACAAAGATTCACGGATTGGTTTTAAAATGGTGATGAGCTATCTTAAAGGCTGTTGCATTATTTAGGATACTGAGAGTAAAAAAAACACCAAGGTGAAAGAAATAAACAATATACTGAACACAGAGGATGCCAGTTTCTCGCCAATATTTACCGATGGAATGATAGTAAAGTGAAAATTGATAACATGCGGATTTGGGCTGGACATTTTGTTTCAGGTAAGAATTTTAAACGTTTCAATGAATGTAAAAAGAAATAATAATAGTATTTTACCTTAACGGGCGATCCCTAGTATATTAAACACCAATTAGAAGATTTATACAAAAAAATATATGAAAAACTGTATTACATTAATATTACCATTACTAATACTAGCAAAAACTATAAATTAAAATATTACTATTCTTGCTTGTAAACTGTTATTAATACTATGGACATTACAATATAGATTTATTGGTGAATGTAATTAAATTAAATATTTTACAGCATATTAATGGGAAAGATTAAATATTTTACAGCATATTAATGCCTATTAAAGGGAAAGATTTTTAAAAAATACTAAAATCCTATCTTAAAAAAGACTACAAATTTATTTAGACTAATTTTTTTTATAAATAATAATAATAATAACCATCTATTTCATAAGAATTGCATTACAGATGTATGAACACTTCCATTAAAAAAATCCTAAATATTATTTTTTTTTATTTTTTTAATATTTTAGGTGGACCTGCTAATCTACAAGATACTGGTACTACAAATGTTGACTGAGCATCTACACTTTGTTACTAACTGGTAAAAAAGTTGATGACTTGTTACCTATTTTGTTACTAGATCATAACAATATTAATCTGCCTCATGTTAAAGCTTCTCATTTAAGAAATATGAGGAGTGAACAGAAGAAAATAATTGCCCAGAGTCTGGTTTATCTACAAAGCACATTGATGTCGGCCAAAGACAATACAGCCTTAAATTTAGAAAAATCAAAAAAAAATTTTTTGGGCCACCCTACTGGGTATCTTTGGGATAGGCGGGATAAATTTCAATATTCAATGATTTTGAATACAAGTTAATTTACATTTGTCAGACACTCACAAGTCAGAGAAGTGGAGGCTTACTTAGATGGCCACCTAGGAGCGAGTGAATGTTGTGTGTAAGAAATTATGTAATTAACTTTTTGATATGATATTTTGTGATGTTTGATTCATTTTCTTACATATTACATTTTTCGACCTACTTAGTTGAATAAGAGGGGCGCATTTGTCCATACGATGTAAATTAGAGTTGTGGTGTCTATGTTGAGGAAACATGACATAAGTGTAGTTGGTAGGTGGGCATTATCATACCCTTTACCACTCCCTCTTCACAAGGAACTCGACCATAGATTTTATCTTCAAGTGGGGCTAATGTCACATTCTGTGAGTTTTTATCCCCCCTCCCAGGGTACTTCATCGACTAAGGGGGAGATGACAAAGGAGGTAGTCAAAGCCCTGAAATCCAGCAATCGTGCAAGAAAAATAGTCTGTCTAAGCGCTAGAGCGCATGCGCGTTGGCTGTTTCCGTAGCCGCTGCGTAATAAAAATGTTTGCCTAACCTACCAGGGACCTTTACAGCCACACCATATCTCTGGACGACAGCTATAGTCATAGGGGACAGCAGAATTTAGTTTGTGACAAAGAGCTTCAGTCAAAAGGCACTATAATTCTGCACTCCCTATTAAAAGAAGTTGATACAACTGTTGCACCACCAGAGCCATTTCCCTGTCACTCTGAACATTTAAAAAAAATAAAGGGAAAGAAACCCTCCCCCCCCCCCAAAAAAAAATATTTTAGAGCTAAGGTTCCATGCCCCCCCCAACCCCCAACCTAAAAAACAACTCAAACTGTATCTTGTGCCTTGATTTCTGCTGAAGTTTATATACCCCACAAGAAGTTAAGCTTTTGAAAAGCATTTAATTTTGAGGACAATGTGTATTAAAAAAAATATTTTATTTGTCTAGAAATTTATTTTCTTAAAGACGCACGGAAGTTAAAAAGAAATTTTCATGAAAAAAATCAGAAAAACATGTTAAGAATGTAGATTCCTTGTGGATATAGTTAGATAAGAAGGATAGGAGTTTTCATCATTGCATAATGCTATAATGAAAGCGGAGAATTGGGTTTGTATGAACATTGGGAACATATTTAACTTTTTTTATTTTTTTTTTAAAATTTACTGTTTTCATTAATTTATTTCAGTTATTTTGAATTCATGGTCAATGAATTTCAATAGGTCCTTTTTTTTTTCCACAATAATGTGGGAATATCAAGAACTGTTGCAAGTGGAATGGATCAAATAACTGTCAGATGAATCTCTGATGTTTAGAATGGTCCATGGATGCACTCAAAATGTTAACATGCAAAGCTCAATTTCTGTGTTACTGGTTTCCAGATCTTAAATGAAAAGGAATGAATTCCTAAATGCCTCGTTCATGGAACTAGACAATTAAATACTCAAATACTCAAAAGCTTCTGGGTGTGAGAGAAGAACTGGCAAAAGATGGAAATGTCTGTGATGCTGGTGACCACTGAAATGTATATTTCACAGAGTGACTGTGTGTGCTGTGAGTTTGGATAACGGTATGGTATGTGTCCTATCCCTTGTAAGTGCTTGCAGGGTCAGGCATGCATGATGCAATCATCAGTGATGCAATCACCCTAGTAAAATGGGAAATCCAAAAATAGATTTGATGCAATCACACCAGTGATGCAATCACACCCATGATGCAATCACCCCAGTAAAATGGGAAATCCAAAAATATTTTGGATTAGTTATATTACCACGTGACATTCCTACGTTTTCATTAGTTTATACGTCTGAATATAACAATGGCTAGTACCCCAGAAGAAGAAAAATGGAGACAATACAAAATTAGAGGAGAAGAATTAGGTCTCAAAGGTAAAGAATTGTTGGAATATATAGACAAAAAAGAAAATGAGGAAAGAGAAAGAGATGAGAGAATAAAAGAAAGAGAATTAAAAAGAATTGATGAAGAAAGAAAAAGAAACTATGAAGAATTAGAAAGAAAAAGAAATCATGAACTAGAACTAGCAAGAATAGCTGCAAATAACACAACTGTTATAGAAGAATCAAAAGGAAATTACTCGACTCAATTAAAAATGCAACCTTTCAATGGTAAAACTGAAGATATTGACACATGTTTACAATTCTTTGAACAACAATGTGAGGGGGTGATATATCCTATAAATAGGGAAGTTACCACGGTTGTAAAAGGGGGAGACACACACACAAGAGAGAGAGAGAGAGAGAATAGAGACCCATGAAGGGGATACTAGATATAACATGTGGACTTAGTGGACAGTGCAGTTGAGAGTTATAATAGTTATAGACTCGTGTACTGGTTTATAGTGATAGCAGTTACTTGTGATTTATTGCCACATCTCTCATCTAATATTGATCTTAGTATTTATCGTGTGTGTTGAATTATAGAATTATACATGTGATTTATTGATTCATCTTCTCAAGTGTTTATATTGAATTATCATATTCTCATCTGTATATATCATGCATTAAAAAGTTCAGTTAATTCTTTTACAATACAAGGAGTTGTGTCGTCTGATTTAATAAAAGTACAAGTGGGATACGACAGTATGTATGAGCAGGGGAGAGCATGAGTGTGTAACTGGAGACTGAGTTGTATTGTCTGTGGGTGTGTGTGTGTGTGTAGCTGGACTGTGTGTACAGTTAGTTGATGTCCAGTTGTGGGGGAGAGAGTCATGATATACACCTGGTATGAGAGGTCGTTCTTTGGCCCAGTTATCAGAGCTGACCCGGTCAATAGTAATTGGAGTTCAGGATTTCTTAGCTAATAGTGTTTTGTACATGATATATTGTGCTGATAGGAATTAAAGAATGATTTATATCTTCAAAAGGATTTTGTTGTTAATGTTATACGTGTTTTCTTTTGGTGATATCTGTTAAATACAGTAAAGGCTACGGAAGTTAAAAGTACATTGTGATAGTATTCAAAATTTGTTCAGCATTCTGCTCATTCTCCTCTGCAGAGATTTCAATTTATCTTAAAAACGCTATAAGACAATATAACCAAAGGGGAAGATATCATCAAAAAGAAAAAAACAGTTCATAACAATTTAACAAATGTGGGAAACAAAGATTTCTTTTTGTAAATTGTAAATGAAGAACTTTTTTTTTCTCATGATTGAGAAAATATTGGTAAAGATACTGTTCAAAATCCACCCATTAAGGATAAAGTTTATCTAATACCTAAATCATAAAAATATATGAGTTCAAACAGATCGTTCCACATTAAAGGAACAGAATAACCCCAAGAAGTTTGAAAAAAAAAGAGTTTACAAACATGGCTGAGGTGTGAGCAGATTTCTATCCACAGACAAGGAAGTAATGGAAAACAATCTGCTTTGGATGAGAAATGTAACAATGGCTTCTCCATTTCTTAGGCATTGACTGTATTCACAAACAAGATGCATATTTATGATAAGCTAAAGACCTTTAAGCTGGGCACAACCAAAGACGCTATGGAAAGCTTGCATAATAAGTTCTAGTCTCTTTGTGCTGTAAAACCCAATTTTAATCCAACAAAAGAGCGGTGGAAGCAGAATTTTAGAAAAATTTAAATTGTGTTAACTAGAAAATAAAATTTTTTAAATGAACAAAAATGTATAGAAATAATTCCTCAAGCTTAAACCAGACTAATATGAACTGACACGGCGTAGAGAAATTTCAGTCACACGGTAAGGATGTCTAAGCAAGGTACCTTTGTATGCTGCCAAATGGATGCACAAAAAGTCTTTGCATGGGAGAAACCAAAGAAAGTGGTGTGAGGGGGCAAAGAAGAAAAGGCAGAGACAGAGTTGGACTGATCATGGCTTGAAGAGAAAACTCGTTGGATCCTAACGGTGGTAACAAGGCACCACATTAGTGATTATTTAGACATGATACATTAGCGTGGTTCAGACTTTAATGTAAAAGAAATTATTTTTAAAAATCGTACAGCATTGTTGTTTTTTTATCTACATATTGTGTGCAGATTACGAAAATGTAAGACTTTTAACAGTTGTGTTACATTTGCTTGGTGCTCAACTTTCACAAAGGTTGCCATTATTATCAAGAACTTAATTTAATTAATTTTTTATCAATTAATAGTTATTCTAAAAATTAAATGTTGTTGTTCTTTTTATTTCAGATCTATAGTTAGCTAATCATTTAACTGCATACAATTCTTGTAAAATTTAAACATTTGTAATGGCGTCAAGTACAACAGACAATTCTGGATGTGTTACAACAAGAAGTATGTCAGAATTATGGTTAATTGGACAGACAGAGCCGTGTTTACCACAGAATGTTCTGCCCACTTATGGTCAAGTATTACGAACTGTTCTTCACAATACCAAGATATTGAAAAAACAGAAGACAATATCATACTAGTGTGCAACAACAGTTGATGATCTTCTCAGAATTTGGAGCAATGCACGCTGCTCCTGTAGCCTTAGCGACAGAACATAGTAACAAAAATGGAACGCTTTAGTGGATGAGTATAATTTATTGAAGAAAAATAAAGAGGAAGATGTTCAGCTACACAAAGTGACAGAGAGACAGTGTTTAAAAACAAGCTGAGTATAATATTTGATATAGCAGATAAGGATGCAGACAGGATGATTAAGATAGAAGAAGACCGGATTTTTCTTAACAGATCAGAGAGGACCTAGATTAATGAAAATGGCAGGCATCGACAAGAACTTAACTAGACAGGAAGAGAGAAGTAGGCAAAGAAAGGAGGCAGAATATGAGAGAAGAAAGCGTGAGCAGACAAAGAAAGCAAGCGGGCAAGTGTCAGCACCTGCAAGAAAGTGGTAGTGAAAGTAATGACAGCATGGACAGTTTGGACACAGATCGTGATGATTGTGAAATTGAAATCCAGTCTACTATAAAAAACAAGTTGCAGATAGTTTAAAACCACATGAAAACGAAGTCCAAGAAACCACACATTCTACAGACCATGTTGAATTCAAGTGATTATCATCCACTCTAGATCGTATTAATCTCTCCGACAGGAAATTTACCACGGTTTTAGCAGCTGCTATAGCTGAGCAAATGGGGAGGATGTTGGGTAGCAGGATCTCTATCAAAGGTCCACTAGTGCACGTAAACGTTCTCTTCATCAGTATGATTGAAACGGACGTTCGTGAAGACTTGCATTACCAGAAGTAAAAGTGTTGCAGTAATTCATTGGGATGGTAAAATTATGGGAAAATAGCACCGATAAAAATAATCCAAAGGCAGCCCATCACTGATAGATTAGCTGTAGTTGTAAGTGGTCTTGAATTGGAGAAGATGCTAAAGGAATTATAAAAATACCTTCTGGAACTGGTGAAGCACAAGCACATGCAACAATGCAGCTTCTGTTGTTGTGGGAGGTGGCTGATGATGTCATAGGAATGAGTTTCGGCACCACTGCTACAAATACCGGGGTCAATAGGGGTCATGTAAGCATATTGTAGGAGCGGTTCAGACGCACTTATTGTATTTTCCCTGTCGACACCATATACTGAGCTTTAATAATTGGATCTGCATTTGGCACTTTATTTGGTCCCACTACCAGTCCACGAGATTCCACTGTTTGAGCAGGGATTTAAAAAAGCATGGCCAAATATTGATCAGACTGTTTATAGGCCACTTGATGATCCACGAGTAGATGATCCAAGTGATCCATTCCTACAGGAACTAAAACATGCGCGATGTGTCATTTCTGCAGAAATGTTGTTGGCTAAATCTGGTTACATGCCACGGGAAGATTACAGAGGTTACTGAACTTTGCTTGTTGATACTCAATTACTTCTGTTTGTGACCAACCATACTCTTTTCGTGCACCAGGTGCTTACCATTTGGCACACTGGATGGCTAAGTTGAATTATAGTTTCAAGATCTACCTTTTCAGAGACCAGTTTAAAGTAACACCCGAAAGAACTGAAAAGTTTGAGAGAATTTTGTTTATTTGCGTAGTCCTCATCTATGTGAAAGCTTGGATCGCTGCTCCTGTGACTTGTGACGCTGCAACAAATGATCTTGTTCTATTCCGAAGATCTGTCAGTATGCCTGCATTAACAAGGCAGTGGCTGATGCCGCAAGACAGAAGTTAGAAAAACATCTCTGGTATATTAGCCCAGAACTCATTTCCTTTGCCCTGTTTTCAGAGAAGGTTCCTGTAAGTGAGAAACGCAGCATAGGTCAGAGCAATGTCTCCAGGCTGGTGATGATTGGAGTGACAGGGCAATCAAACTGGAAGATTGCACTGACTTAGCGGTAAAAGAACTGCATGCGTTAGTGGCTGCTTCTTCAACCAGTGTACTCATGCTCCATTGGAATTGACATAAGCTTCTTGCATGTCGATCCGGAAACCTGGAACGATTTGCCTGCATATGTTCAAGCGAAGTCTGTTATTGGTGCCATAAAAGTAGTCAATGATAGTGCTGAACGTTCGGTGGCATTAATGTCTACATTTAACAAGTCTATAACTAAAAGTGAAACAGAAATGCAAACTCTTCTGCAGGTTGTTGAAGACAACAGAAAACGGATACCAGATTCACAGAAGAGTACATTGACATCATACAAGACACGTGGGTCCGCTGACTCTGCTGGGTCCAGTACCAGAACATAGTTTGTGAAGCGGTTATATAAATAATAACAGTGAACTAGTGACATTAGTGACAAAGTGTGACAACTGTGAGTGTGGCAATGATTACATTAATTGTAATTGAATTGTAATATGGTAATATTATATTGTATGTTACTATGTCCTAAACTTTGTCTTATTGTCTTTTATTTGCTATCATTGGAAAAATTGGACAATTTGAGCATATATTTCAGCTTGTCAGAATCGTGTAATTTTTGGCTCAGACGTTAAACTCATCAATAGGAACAAATTGAATCACAATGCATGATAGATTCATAGAAATTTTTTTTTTGAACCACCCTAATGATACATGTATAACCATTGATAGCATAATATTAAAGCTAGATATAGCTATAAGTCTCAGCCATCAAAATAAAGTACAGAAAAAGCTGGGTCAACCATCACTTGATGTTCAGGTGAAACTGAGAAAAAAAAAGGGAGGCTACACTGCCTGTCAGACTGGACCAAATGAAGATGAAAAATACCATAATGTACCAGATTTTCTTGCATTTCATCGTTGCATGCACATTTTGTAGCAGATCTGGAATTCTTACCAACATCTTAGAAATAGTTTGTGTGAAAATGCATCAAGGTAATTATATTTTTTTTTATTTCATCATGGTTTATTTAACATTAAAATAATTTCAGTTGCATCAAACAGTCGACGCAAAAAAGTTGATGTGCTTCATGAGCTCATTTACTCGGAAACTGAGCTTTCAAGATTCAAACGACACAGTTAGTGGCAGCTTTGGAATTGTTTAAATAGCAAATAAAAACAGTGACAGTGATTAAGAAAATAGACAAAATCAGCTGAGCGTGTCTGAAATTAAAACCAAACCTTCCTAAGATAAAAGAAACTGATATGTTAGAGACGGGAAATTATTTATCTGGGTCTACAGCCATGCCCAAATAGCAAGAAGTGGTCATTGTCATAAAATGTGCAGGGTCAAGGCAACGTAAGTATTCGATCATCTCTCAACTACAGACTTGGAAGACCCAATAAAACAGAAATCGCAAAGAATAAGATACATACTGCTGTAGCCCTAGGAACTAAGGAGTTCTCAAAAATTCCTGTCTCTGTAACTATTATTCGGGGTGAATCCTATAAGTGCATAAGCAAATTTCAAGGAAACGTTGCTACCACAACATGTGACCGTATGAACTAGTGATCAACATGAGAGAAGCAATAATAGACTCCTGTAGATTGGCTAAGATGAATACTGAAAGGGCTAATTGTTATTACCACGATAACAAGAATGAGAATCGTCGTTACCTCATGGAACTTAGTGAAAACGACCGGGTTTCGGTGAGGCTTCCACACAATAGTAAAAGGGGAATAACGTGACAGGGCCCTTTTTGTGTGATAAGAAGGGTAACTGATGTTAATTATGTGGTCGAAATGAACAAAAGAGAGTCAACATTACATGTGAACTTGTTTAGGAAATATAACATGCCCCCAGCTGAATGTGAACAATGGATTAAAGATGTTTAGTCCTCGGACATAGTTATGGCAGTAGCAGTTGACAGTAACGACAGCCCAGACATTCACGCACCAACAACATCAGCAGAGATAGTTAAAACAGGGGAATACCACAGGAGACAAAACAGAAGTTTAAAGAAATGATTATTGCCTACCAAGACATAATAACTGATGTCCCTGGCAATACTGATTTGATACAGCATGATATTAAATTAACATAAAAAACACTGATTAGACAGAAGCCATATACTACACCATTACACTAAAAAAAAAAACACCAGATAACTCCTCACTCATAACAAACCCTTTTCGAAATTCAATTCACCCCACCATAATATCCTGACAGTAACATAAGAATATGTAAATAAGTAATCACTCCCTTTTGGAGAAAAGAATGCAAGGGTGCAACTTTAATGATAAGAGAACTTGACCAGTATTTCAAGGTTTGATTAGACAGGGGAACTTTCCTCGACAACCAATTAAATATCTACAAGATATTTGAACCAAAAATCTATCATATGTACAACAAAGCAAGCTGTTCAAAAATTACCCCATGAATGGGGCTATAAGGTTTAGCTTTCGTGGGACAATTTTGGAATCATTCATGACCTAGAAGTATATTCTGACAAAATTGAACAATGTCAAGGTCAATATGATATTGGAGCTGCAGGAAACATTGTATTTCACATTCTTCAAAATATGCCTAGAAGAATCTTGAGTAAATATTTTCGTGTCTAAATGCATGTTGTTTTCATTATTTTATATTATAATGCTATTATGATTAGGAGGGAAAAATGTTGGATTATGTAGTCACCTATGGGACATCCCTTCACTGATACACTTAAGTGAGTCAAGGACTTTACACCCACAAGATGATGTCACCTAAGAGCCAACTTGTATATTTCTATAAATTTCATTAAAATGTGGCTTAACATTTTAAGTCCTAATAAATATCATTGTTTCTTGCTTAAAAATGTTTCATAATTGACGATGGCAAAAAAGCCCTAAAGATTGCTTTTACATAACAATATATGAATAGGAAAAATTCCTTCATTTTAAAAATAAAAAAGATAAAGACAATATATTCAATAAAATGTAATCAGTTTACCATTTTACACTACAAATTGCAATTGTGAGATGTACATATTTTCAACTGTAGTATCTTCATGAAGATGGACAGTCCATAGAATATGAACTTTGAAAAGAGTTTTCTTGCTCTAGCCGGATCACTCAGAAACCTGGATTTAAAGTTGAAATAAAACAAAAATAAGTTCATTTATTTATTAATAAAGTGAGAAAAGATATAACTTCTATTTTTATTAAATAAAATATGAAGAAAAATTAAACAATACAAATTTTCACCATACACTATTACTGGTTATTGGCCAGGTGCAGATAGCAGGTATTCAATGTCCTTTATGGCAATTCTATTGTCCATCGTAGCCTTGCTTTGTGGAGATGAGGAATAAGAAACAATCATCCTTACTGACACTAAGATAATTGGGTAAAAAATGTATAATTAGCATAGTCTATTGCATAAGGGGTAAATCTTACTCATAAATATATATTCCTTAAAATGCCTTTCCAAAAGGAAGTAAATGGATAAAAAAAATAGTAAAAATTCTAAATGAAAAAAAAAGAAAAGGTAAAAGCACAATTATATTTTTATGTCCAAGTGAAAAAAATGATGAATACCTAAGATTCCTGTTCATCCAAGACCTGGAGATAAGTAACATAGAAACTGAGCTTTGCATGCTGAAACAATTCTGTAGATTTTAACACAAAATAACTAAGGATTAATCTCAAAAGTTAATCTCTGAAAATTCAAGTTTTAAAACTATTCATTAAAACTAATTTAAAGTAAATGACTTAAAAAAAACTTTGTGGCCTACGTGCTAACTGTCACTGCAAAGGTCTTTCACCAGGACATGGAAAACTCTTGGTTCTCACTAAGAATCAAACCCAGGACTCTCTGCAGACAGTCAAGCATCTTCACCACTCTGTTATCAGTCCTACTAAATGATCTAGGTTATATAGAAATAAAACTAGACATTATAAGTACACAAATTATTATGCAATTAAAAATGTAGCTCAAACTTCATCAATGAAATTATAATTAATAAAAATTCTTAATGATATATTAAGTCTCACATAAACACACATCCATTACTATCAGGAATTTATGACTTTCACAAAACAAAAACAAACAAACCGGAGGGGAGGATTTTAGGTTTTACACCTTATTTATGTTATTAAAGTCTAGAAAAAGAAGTTAGAAAGAAATAGCAACACTAATTACAGGGTAACAAATATGCTTTGCAAAAGCCTTTAGCTCAAAGTCATGGGGAGAGTGGTTTTGTTAATCTTCCAAGGATTATTGAAAATAATTAATTCACTGTAATCTACTACAAATCATTGCTTATAATAGTAATTTTAAAATGTAAGATTTTGTAAACCGACTTAGGTGTTTCCCAATAGCAACAAAGCATAGTAGCCTTCCACTACTAACCAATTAAGACAAGAATAAAATTGTAAAGTTAAAGAAAAATAATTATTAAATTAAACTCATCACTTATATTTCACAATGCATCATCTACAAAAAGTGTCTTAATCTAAATGTATATTTTGCTTAATGATAATTCAGCTAGTGAGCATTCTACTGTGCCAATCATTTTTCACTACATTATTATGCTACATTTTTTTTATTTACTTTAGAAAAGCAATTTAAATTAAAATGATATCCAATAATATACAAATATGATAAATTCAGCATTTCTAAATTTCAAAAAGATGTTGCATTAGCTTACATGAGCTTTGAGAGGACTAAATCTCATAATTCACAATTGAGAGGCAAAATTTATGCTATTTGTCTAATTAGTGATAAATTAAATCTGAATAAAATAGCATAATATGATTTTTAAATGATAATAATTATCATCTTATCAACATATTAATTTATTATTATAGAAAATAATATATCACATTAGCTATTCTGCATGATTTTAAAGTTCTAAGGTAATTAGATGGTTCAGTGTCAATGAAAATATTTATCACCACCACCACCTCCCGTTATATAACTTAATTATTAAATGATAGACATATATATTCTATAGCATATCCAAATCTCATCTGAGTATCTCACATCATGACAAATGATTTAAAAAATACAGGCTTTTTAGGGAGAAAATGATAATTCAGCCCCAATCTTATACTGTTTTTCACCACTAAAATGTTATAATTTAGCATCTACTATTTACTTCTTCAGCTAGATTTTAAATCTTGCCGCTATGGAAATGGTTGGTATTTACGCCTTAGGAATTTCACCTTTTTTTTTACTGAAGTCCCTAATAATATTGAACTATGGGTAACTATCATGACAATGTACAGCAAATGTGAATGAAATTCCACTCACAAGATAAATAGTTCCTGCATATCCTAATGCAAGCCTTTGCCAAGGTTCTTAGTGTGAATTAAACATAATGAACCTTTTCTTAAAAAATTTAATTATAAAACAATTATGAAAAAAAAAGAATAAGAGATGAAGTTTAATACCATTTAAGTGTATTATCTGGTTGCACGCCATAGGCCACTACTGTAGACCAAAAAATTGTTCTGTTTACGCCATAGGCCACTTATAGGTCCAAGTTCTGTTTCATTTTAACCGTTATTTCGTATTTTTTTAACTACTAAAAAGTTATAATATGATAGTTTACTTTGTTCTTCACAATATTCAATCGAGTTTTTCTAATTATATCAACAAATTTTACTTTTTTTTGCAATTAAACGGAGGGTTTTCCCAGTTAGCATAATTATTACAAATTAATTTTATAGACTAATAAAATATATTAAAGTGCATTGGACTAATTTGATTTGAAATGTGTTTATTATTACCTTCGTTATATTAATTTTATGGATTGATTTGTACAAGACACTAATAATAACTTCAAAATAATTAATTTGTTGATATATGCTTATCAATTAAAATTATCTTTTTCAAAAAAAATTACTAAACAAAAGAATTTAGAATTTAATTAATCCTTATTAAAATTCTTTTTTTTTAATATATTATATATACAATATCGAAAAAAAAATGTTAGAAATAACCCAATTATCGGCGCAACCCGTTGTTTTTTTCCTGTGGCACTAAAAGATTAGAAAAGACATCCATAAAGAAATGGCATCCATAATCTCGAGTACTATGACTATCTATGTTGTCTATATCATCCTAATCTAATGAGACACTAACAAATTAATAACTGAATAATTACTTTGGATAAACCAGCAGCTAGTTTTTGAACAGTTGACTGAAATGAATGCGGAGTTTTTCCTCCAAACCATTTGTATTCAGTGCCATATTTAGCCCACATCACAGATGGTCCATAGTTCACAGTAGTCCACACCTCAAACTAATGATAATAATAAATCCAATCGGTCTACTTCCGCTCTCGGGTTAGCAGTGTTGCCAGATTTCAGCTGTTGAAGTAGATGAAGATGAAACTCAAAAAGTTCCTGTACCTTATGTCAAGATGAGAAACAATTAGACCTAATTAAAAGCGTGCATTCATTGACTCAAAAGTGTGGAAGAAAAATACACAGTTTTGAAGGAAAAGGCTGGACATAAAAAGCTTCTGTTCAAATTAGTGTACACATTTTTTTGCATTTACTAGTTATTAAATTATGTGTTTCACAAATATTCATTGTATCAAACAAATATTTGTATATGTTATCATTACTAAAAATATAAACTTGATAGCTATTCAATATATATATATATATATATATATATATATATATATATATATATGCTTACTTAACTTGGAGCCCCTATGATTAGATGGTGGGAACGTATGTCTAGAAGGGCTTATGCTCATGGAGAAAACTTGTAAACCACTGATAGTAACACATAACATGATTTAATACGCATACAAGAGATTTATTGACAATTTGAAGTAATAAAACTAAATAAATAAAGTGAAATAAGCAGTGTAACTAGTCCCGTTCCTGTCATATTGATGGCCCAAGGCAAGAGTGCCCTAAATACATATATATATATATATATATATATATATATATATATATATATATATATACTAACTATAATTGCTATTCACACTTCTCAAATAAAAGAGAAATCTAACTATGTAAAGTGTCAATTTCGACCACGGCTAGAAAAAAAATGTTAGGGGTTATTAAACACGGGCCCTCTAAGTTTAAGCGACGGTGTCCCAGAGCAGTAATTTTTTTCTGGACGAACAAACCGGCAATCAGGTACTTTTTTTTACCATACTCAAAAATTTACTGTTTACTGTACTATATTTTCAGTGTTATTTCTTTAGGACATGATGAACAAAAAAAAATAGGAGTTCCGGTACCTTCCTTTTTTTTTAAGAAAAAGTACACTGTCACAGAAAATTAATCAACATGGGCTTGTGCATAAGGGACGACCATTGTGCACAGCTGAAAGTGACCAATAACACAATTTTAATGTTATACGAGAGACCGAAAACAATATCTGAAGTAAAATAAAATAATTAATAATTGAGCACTTAAAAATAAAAGTAAAACAAAACGTTGCAATTGGAAACATAATTGTGCACCCAGTGGCGTAGTGAGGGGCGGGCAAGGGGGAGCATCATGCACTGAGCGCTGCTCACAAAAGGGCTCCAAACGGTCCGAATAGCATATACAATTATATATTTTGGAAAAAGAGGAGGGCGCTAAAAAGGTATTGTTCCCAGGGCGCGAGTTAAGCTCGCAACGCCACTGAGTCCACCCTAACTTTTCAACTGGGTCGATCTATCTTTAGAACAGGTTTAGTGTCTTTCACATTCAAACTAAGAGAAAGAGATGATTACCAATAGCGCATATCTTTAAAATCAAATCACACCCAGGGCTGTATTTACAGATAGGCCGACTAGACCGTGGCCTTGGGCCTCCCCCCCCCCAACTCAGGCCGCGCACCTAAGAGCGTTTTGGTACAAGATATAGATTACACGCTACAATTATATGCTCCGCATTTGACCATCGCCCTAGGCCCCGCATTTGACAATCGCCCTCGGACCCGAATATCACACCCACCATAGGAACCGCATTCGTTAACCACCCTAGGATTTTCATTTGACAACCACCCTAGGACCCGCATTTGACAACTACACTAAGACCCGCATTTGACAACCGCCCTCGGACCAGAATATCACACCCACCATAGGACCCGCATTCGTCTACCACCATAGGACTCGCATTTTACAACCACCCTAGGACCCGCATTTGACAACCACCCTAGGCCCTGCATATGTCAACCTTCATAGGACCCGCATTTAACAGCCCCACTATGCCCTGCATTTGACAACATCTTAGGCCCTGCATTTGTCAACCTTCCTAGGACCCACATTTGACAACCGCCCTAGGACCCGCATTTAACAACCACCCTAGGACCCTCATTTCACAACCACCCTAGGACCCGCATTTGACAACCACACTAGGACCCTCATTTGACAATCACCCTAGGACCCGCATTTGACAATCACCCTAGGACCCTCATTTGAAAACCACAATAGGACCCGCATTTGACAACCACAATAGGACCCGCATTTAACAACCACCCTAGGACCCTCATTTGACAACCAACCTAGGACTCGCATTTGTCAACCAACTTAGGACCCGCATTTAACAACCACCCTAGGACTCGCATTTGACAACCACACTAGGACCCGCATTTGACAACCACCCTAAGCCCTGCATATGTCAACCTTCATAGGACCCGCATTTAACAGCCCCACTATGCCCCGCATTTACCAACCACCCTAGGACCCTCATTTGACAACTACCCTAGGACTCGCATTTGTCAACCAACCTAGGACCCGCATTTGACAACCGCCCTAGGACTCGCATTTGACAACCGCCCTAGGACCCGCATTTACCAACCACCATATGACCCTCATTTGACAACCACCCTAGGACCCGCATTTGACAACCGCCCTAGGACTCGCATTTGACAACCGCCCTAGGACCCGCATTTACCAATCACCCTATGACCATCATTTGACAACCACCCTAGGACTCGCACTTGACAACCACCCTAGGACCCTCATTTAACAACCACCCTAGGACCCTTATTTGACAACCATCCTAGGTCCTATATTTGTCAACCTTCCTAGGTCCCGCATTTGACAACCACCCTAAGACCATCATTTGACAACCACCCTACGACCCTAATTTGACAACCACCCTATGACCCTAATTTGACAACCACCCTACGACCCTCATTTAACAACCACCCTAGGACCCGCATTTGACAACCACCCTAGGACCCGCATTTAACAACCACCCTAGGACCCGCATTTGACAACCACCATAGGACCCGCATTTAACAACCACCCTAGGACCCGCATTTAACAACCACACTAGGACCCGCATTTAACAACCACCCTACGACCCTCATTTAACAACCACCCTAGGACCCGCATTTGACAACCACCCTAGGACCCGCATTTAACAACCACCCTAGGACCCGCTTTTGACAACCACCCTAGGACCCGCATTTAACAACCACCCTAGGACCCGCATTTAACAACCACCCTAGGACCCGCATTTGACAACCACCCTAGGACCCGCATTTAACAACCACCCTACCGCATTTGACTACCGCCCTAACATCCACATTTTACTCCTGCCCTAAGCCCTGCATTTGACACCCCCACCTTTTCACCAATAATGGTATGGATAATTAGCGTGGCCATATCTTAAATAAAGCTGATTTGTAAATTGTTAGTATTAAACGAAGAAAAAACATTTTTTAAAAAGAATTTATAGTCTAAATGGTAAATATGTGATATAAGAACAATGTTGCAGGGAAAGCAATCAACAACAAGATGACTTTAACTTTTGTTTACTTTATTGATTTGTATAGATACTTCATGTTAATTCATTCAACTGTAACACACATTTAAACAAGCACTGTAATTGAATAATATATAGGCACTGTTGTTGGTTAGGGGTTAAATTTAGACGTCACTGGTTTGTATGTAGTAGCTAAGCTCCAAGCTAAACAAAACAAAACAAAGATACAAGTCAGAAGTTAGATATAAAGACACCAGTGTATAATAGAGGTAAAAAAATTGTTTTCGCTAGATATGGAAAGAAAAAAAAATGTGATAGAGTTGTAATTTATAAAAGCTAATAGGTATTGATTTACAACAGCTGTAAGGTAGTGACTTGTAAATGATGTTATGTTTTTAAAATTTCTTTAATTACGCCAACTTTCAGAATTATTTAAAATTAATTATTGTTTATTAATGTTAATAAAAATAAACTTAATTCAACAATACAAAAATATGTTATATTTTGTGAATGTTTCAACTGGGTTATATCTTTGAAAGAAAATAATTAAACTGAATATTTTAAATAGCCTTACGTCCATGAAAATAGCCAGACATATTTCTTCGGCTGACGTTAGATCGGGTAGATCAGTACGATATTTAATACTAATCAATGCTTGAAAAACCCAAACATTGTTAAATTGATTTTCCGATAGGTCGATCTTAGGTCTATATAAGTAAATGATGCATTCATTAGACTAAACATGCAACCCATATCCTTACCGACAGTTGTTTTATTTTTGTGGGGACCAAGGCAATGTGCCGCGGTTAAATCAGGTAACGTAAGGGCGCAGCACTGGCTGTAAATTGTAATTTTAATTTAAAACACATAGGGTGCTATATATGAAGATTTGCATCGTACTTAAAAATGAGACACACGCTCTCAAAATCTCAACCTTAACCAAAGAGGTATGTGTACATGTTTTAACCATGATTCAAGCTTTTACTAATACATTATCATATTGTACACGCTGTGTGGACGTGATGGACAGTAGATATGTCTCTACATTATTATATTTGTTGCGTGGGACAGTAGATACGTCTCTCCACTCTTCTCTTTGTTTGGTGGGACGTCGTGGACAGTATATACGTCTCTCCGCTCTTCTCTTTGTTGGTGGGACGTCGTGGACAGTAGATACGTCTCTCCACTCTTCTCTTTATTGGGTGGGACGTCGTGGACAGTAGATACGTCTCTACACTCTTATCCTTGTTGGGTGGGACGTCGTGGACAGTAGATACGTCTCTACACTCTTCTTTTTGTTGGGTGGGACGTCACACGTCTTTCCACTCTTCTCTTTGTTGGGTGGGACGTCGTGGACAGTGGATACGTCTCTTCGATCTTCTCTTTGTTGGGTGGGACGTCAATGACAGTGGATACGTCTCTTCGATCTTCTCTTTGTTGGGTGGGACGTCATGGACAGTGAATATGCCTCTCCGCTCTCCTCTTTGCTGCGCTTAGGATTGGAATATTTATTTCGTTTCTTTTGTATCTTTATGTAAGTTAATAGACCTTAAGCTTTTTTATTTTTACTGCTCTAAAGAATGAAGAGTAATTTTATGGTTTACTTAAATACAAGAATCGCAGAGTGTCTTTGTTTAGGGGAGTAACCTGGCTACTGGCAGACTGTAGTGTAGGAATGGAATCTTGGGTTTGTGGCTGGAAATGGCGTCGAAATAGTAAGGGGCGTCAAAAGAGAGAAAGAGTAGAGAGAAAGAGAAAAAGAGAGACAGAGAGAAAGATAGAGAGGGAAAACAAAGAGAGAAAGAGAGAGAGAGAGCCAGCGAGAAAATAGAGAGAGAGAGAGAGAGAGAGAGAGAGAGAGAGAGAGAGAGAGAGAGAGAGAAAGAGAGAAACTTTTAATGTTATAGATCAATGAAGGCCACGTATTACTAACACAAAAGATGGCTGTTACTTGGAGCTGGTCATTTAGAACCACAGTGGAGAGATTACTACATATGAACTTGAGGATGTTCGGAAAGACTTAAAAGTATGAGCAGTCACCCGATGATGTTGAGCCAGTGCTTGCCGGGATTAAAGATATTCTTAGCAAGTGAAATCATCATCATAACAAACCTGGGCATTTCACAATGATGAATGATAACGGGATAGTTCACTTAACAATGATTTTCCAGCGAAAGAAGCAAGAAATTTCACTTGATAGTTTCTCGGTAAAAAATATTCCCAGCTAGAAAATTATAAAATAATGATTTGGACTAGCAAAGAAACTGAGGCACTTATTATCGTTGTCATGGTAACAAAGGCGGATCTAGACAATTTTGACGGGGGGGGGGAATTTGACACCGGGGGGGGGGTGGGGGCAAAACTGTTTTCATTGTTGAAAATTGGTCTTAGGAAAAAAAAATATTTCGATAATTTAATGATGTCTGACCTAAACTTGCGGTAACGAGGGGAGGGGGGCATGCCCCCCCCCCCCAAATCCGCACCTACTTGGTAAGAATATTAGACTTAATCTTTTTTTTTAAATTTTATTTTACATTTAACATCTATTTAATACACAAAGTATACACATTATTGAGTGGTGTAGATACTCGACTGTCGACATGAGAGTCCTGGGTTCGATCCTAGGTGAGAACTGTGGCATTTTTTCCAGGTGAAATTTAATTTGGTCACAAGTCAACCCAGCTTTAAATTGGGTACTTGACTTATGTTGAGGAAGTAAGGCGGCTGGCTGGGTGCTGTACCTACCACACAATTACCTTCTTATGCCGAGTTTATAGATACATGAATTCTACTCTTCATCTGCCCCGATGGTCTATTAAGACTATTTTTGTTTACACGCTTTCTTTGCTTTTATAAGGTTGACTGAATATGTATAAAAAGAACGATTCTCTCATCTCGAAAAGGGTTGTCTTATTTCATTGATTTCAATGTTTGGATTACGAACATTTCGGGTGATAAACAACCGAGTTTGGAAATGAAAACTGCAGAAAAGTATCTAATTGTGAACAATTTAAAAACTGTTGAAGTTAAAGAAGGTCTCAATATATAACCTAAGACATCAATTGCTCACAAGCTACTGTACTGTACAACATTAAAACGACTACAGTGGGTCGCTATCTTGTCCCCCCCTTCCCCCCCCCCCCCCCCCCGCGTAACGCGTTTTTTTTTAAAAACCAAACTTTACATTGTGTGCCAACATTTCACCCCCCCCCCAAAATACATTACGTAATACGTGACGTTCACATATCTGCTGTCAGAAGCGTACCTAGCATTAATAGCGCAAATGGTGGCTCATTTCCGTGCAAAATAATAGCAAAGTGGTAGAAGTATAACTTCAACCAAAGTAGCTGTCACCAGCTCCTTAGTTACAACATTGATAGCAGCCAGAATTACATATTCTATAAGCCAGAATTACATATTCTATAAGCCAGAATTATTACATATTCTATACGCCAGAATTACATATTCTATAAGCCAGAATTACATAGTCTATAAGCCAGAATTATTACATATTCTATACGCCAGAATTATTACATATTCTATAAGCCAGAATTACATAGTCTATAAGCCAGAATTACATATTCTATAAGCCAGAATTACATACTCTATAAGCCAGAATTACATATTCTAAAAGCCAGAATTACATATTCTATAAGCCAGAATTACATACTCTATAAACCAGAAATACATAGTCTATAAGCCAGAATTACATATTCTATAAGCCAGACTTACATATTCTATACGCCAGAATTACACAGTCTATAAGCCAGAATTACATATTCTATAAGCCAGAATTACATATTCTTTTGTAGCTATTACAAATTTGGTCGACTTTAATGATATTTCTTTAAACGCTTCTTAAGTTTTCATTAGTTACAAAAAATGTTATTGATAACATTACATCTTTCACCTTGCTTATTTATTTAAAAAAAAAAACTAATATATTCGGGCTTATTTCAGTTTGTTCTCTGTTTTTTATTCACTCTTTCTACAATCGGGAATTTGCACACAGTGTAACACATTTTAATAAGAATTTTTTTATATGTTTCGTGAATGGTGTGTATTCTAAGAGGGTTTATTATTTAATGTAATTAAAATAAAAATGAGAAACGAGCTCCGATAAGCTGAAGCTACTCCAAGCTTGAACTGTTAAATAATTTTAACAATAGAAACATCTTAAGTTGTCGTTTTAAATAGCAGGTCCACTGGTTTGATTTGTCAGCAAAAAAAAAAAGAATGCAACACAACTTTAGCGTGATCTGTCTACTTTTCTTAGGTATGTACTGTAGGTCATATTTCAGTAATCTGTTTTAGTGGTATGTACATTCTAACAATTGCTTTTTTTCTCGTGAGTAAAGTTTAACAAACTATTCCAAAAATATTAGTTATTATTTAGACATAATTAAAAACTATACAATAGTACATTTGAATTGAGTGGACGGATGGTCATGCGGTAAAGAGCTCATCTTGTTCTAACTATAGAACAGTACATTTGTTTCCAGGGGACGGATAGTTATGCGTTAAAGTACTCACTCCTGTATTCCAATAAGAACCAATGGAAAATTTCTGGTCCTGGGGAAAGTTCCCTTTATTTCACTCATGGTGCCAGCCCCGTAGCGTGAAAATTCTACAGCAGGGACCAGGCATTCTACAGCAGGGGCCAAGCAATAGCAGGGGGGTTCAGGTAATACATTTACCTAGTAGAGAGCAAATAAGCAGAGGGGGCCAGACAAAATGCAGGGAGGGCCCGGCGCCCCTGCCGAAACCCCCACACGCTACGGGCCTGCATGGTGCCTTTATGCCCATTGCACTATCGGCTATGGTGGAGATGAACGAAGCGATCTGTTTCAGAACTCCTAATAAATTTTAAATCAAGCTGATACAACCAAAAAACTCTTTAAAAATACTTCCTCTAAGAATAATTAGCCTTTATATGTATTAATATTTTACTAATTAAAATTTATATATATATATTATTCAGTACATGCAGTGATTCTTCACTGCCAAGAAGTCATTGTTCATGAGACCAATCAAGGGGAAAGTAAATCGCAGTGTCCAGAGGTAGGACTGATTGAGGATGAGGACAAGATAGTTTTCAAGTCTGAGGTCAGCTTCATAGGTTCATCTACCTCATGGGGCAGACATGTGTTGTACATATTGACAACTAAAAATGAAAACATCGTAAGTGTTATCTTTTAGCATTCATTTAATTTGTAAGGTCGAAACGATTTCTCAGAGGTGTACAATTTAAAACTGAATCCTCGCTTGTTTCATAACAGAACCGGTCTTATGGACATGCAAAATAGGTCACATCCTAGCCCTCTTCCAATCTAAGTGGCATTCTGCCAAATAAGGATCCTTATATAATAATCAAATCTGATGCTACAGGGCCTCAGGTACTTTGGTCAAAAGGTCCAGATAGTTCAAAGTTTATGTCTAGAGGTCCCTGAACCCTTGGAATGGTTATGCTTCCCAAAATGTCGAAATGTTATTGATGGATCCTCTAGCAGTTTTTTTTTATATCCTGACTGACTATAAAAATATTTCTTTTTCTAAGATGAAACCCTTAGCTTACAGCTGAAAGAAACAACACACACACACATAACTGTTGGCTTCATGTTAAAAACATCGAGCTATTGGTTATAGTAGTAAAAGTGTATTTGCTGGTTTTATACAATATTTTTGCCTGTAATAGTATTGAGCTGATTTTGATCGTAACTGATATTACTACTAAGAAATAAATAATAATGTTTATTATGATAATATGCTTATTAATGTCATATGATTTTTTTTCTCCGAGCAGCATAATCATTAATGAGTCGAAATTGTATTTCAATTAGAGATAATTACTATTTTTGACTGCACTATTCACACTAAAGTTGTTTAACAATTTTCGTTTTGACCCAAAGACTTACAGTGTGAATCTCAAGCATGGCTGTCAAAGGAATAACTTGAACGATAAATGCTATTGTGAATATGAGATAAATGGTGTGTACACTATCAAATGCAGCATAAGCGCTAAAGTGCATTACAGTAAAGCAGAGTTCAAAGGCCAGCTGAGTAATTTGAACGGACACAAGAAAGAGAGCTTAACTCGTACTGTTCCGAAAATATACGGTACATTTGTGCGTTTATACTCCTTTGTTTGTTTTATGCAACATAAAAAAAAATAATCACTTGTTTTTTTTTTTTAAATTATCTATCAACAATGCTGTTCTGTCATTTTTATTTTGTGTTTCAACTTCTGTGATCTAGTGTATAGACAATTTGATTAGAACGCAGAGAGACCAGTATACATACCATTTACTTATATGATCGTTATGTTTTTGTTTTAACAAGCAGACCGCAGAAGTGTTCTTATTCTGAGTTCAATCTGATTCTTAATTAAGCTGTACATGTAACATAAAGTAGACACTGATATAATGAACTGTTTAAATTCTATATCCCATGAACCACTAATGATGCGGCTTTTGTTGTGACCCCCCTTTTGTTTCATTCCAACCATAGCTCATAGTCGTCTCCTTGACCTAAAAAAAAATCACGTGGCTCTCACAGTCTCGCGAATTTTAACCGTTCAATCATTTGCACCCATGAAAAGCTGTTCGAACACCATTCGAATGTGCAACACAATAATACGTAACGCCCACCAATAGATTTATTTTTATAAAACGACTATCACTTGATTTCGATACAAAATTATATGACTTAGGTCGTGACGTAAATAAAACTCGTTTAGTCTTACTTTATTTAGGTTGACCTGGACTAGTCCCTTTCTTTAACAGAAGTTGCTCATTCGCTGTGATCTGTTAAAAAAACATACATTTATCTAATACATACAATTTATTGAAGTTTTAAAAGATTCAAACCTATATATCTATATATATATATATATATATATATATATATATATATATATATATATATATATATAATATTCATTTGGATTCTGCGTTAAATCGAAAGTAAAGAAATAACACAACTGTATTCAAGTTTAAAATACAATCGTGAAAAAATCGGATCTGCCCAAAACTAACATAGCCTACTGATCAAGCCTAAGGGGATATAACTCTATGCAAATGTTTTGCAGGGTACAGCTAGCATTACATATTTTATGTGTAGTTCCCTTTGTTTCCTTCATGCCCTTCTGAGCACATACTTATATATATATATATATATATATATATATATATATATATATGTATATATAAGTATATATATATATATAAATATATATATATATATATATATATATATATATATATATAACAGGTTAATTCAGCAATGCTTTCTATAGATCTAAGTGAACTTCCCTTAACCCTTACTGGGTTGTTGTGGCAGTAACCTCGGCATACGAAGGGATCGTGTGGTTAACACAATGCCAAGCAACCTTTACTGCCCCAGCCTAAGTCAGGTTCCCACTTAAAGCTGCTTGGACTTTTTGGACTTTAACCTGGATCTGGAAAATTCTCTCGGTTCTCATCCAGATCAAACCCAAAACTCTAATCTGTTATCCGAAGTGTGTTATCGAAGTTCATGGTTAAATTAGTCGTGCACGCACGATCCAAGGCAACATTTTCGTGCACGTTAATCGATAATGATCTCTTAATATGTCAATCAATCGATCTTTTAATCAAAGTCATTTTTCAGTGAACCCCCATTAGCATGTTATAATATAGTCCGATTAGCATGAAGTAGGTTACTGTTTTGATTCGTATCAATTTCTGTCATCTCCAATTATGCTGCCAACTTGGCTGCAGTGGGAATAAAAATAAAAACAATTACACCAGTAGTTTGTTTTAATCAATGGATATAAACAAGTCATCTTTACTGCGACTGATATAATAAAACTTTCTGTTACATTAATATGGGACTTTACTTGTAAAATATTTTGTGTGCCACTTATGGCGGACTCTAAAAATACCACGCACTTTTTCGAAATACGAACACATGTTACGTCGAATAACTTGGAAACCGAAAAATCTATATTAAAATAACTTAGAATGCGAACAGATTTTTAAACCCCAACTCCTCACTTGTTAGTTGTATGGTTATGTATTTTTTTTAAGACTTATCGCTAATTTTAGACCAATTTACAGCTTAGGCCGACTGTACACAAGCTTTAATTGTTGCAAATACGTATGTTAAATATTTAAAAAAAAATGTAATAATATTAACATGTCTTCTTTAAGACATTTGTCATGAGCTGCTAGTGTTACTAGATCTTTTAGTGAGTACACTTATTGATAAAACCAGCCAAATACCTGTCATCAGATCAAATTGACAAGAAATATCAAATTTGAAGCTGCTATGTTTTATTTACCTTTACAATAAGCGAAAATGCCCCCCCCCGCCCTCCTTTCCATAAACCGAATCTAAAATGTAAATCATTTTTATAAAAAAGCCAAACAACTATTATCATAATTCACATTCAGATAGTGCTAACCTTAATAGAACTTTATACAATTGTATTCTAATGCATTTTACGCAGATTGGATGTGTATTATTAATATACATTTAATTCTTGCATTACAAGATTTTTGTCTTATTTATTTATTTCAGCATTAATATAGAGAAAGTGGATTATGTTATTAATGGTGATGTTACAATCATCAATATCTGTAATATACAGAATATCATCGGAGAGAATGGTAAAGAAAAAAGGGTGGTTTGCAGTAATCGGAACGTTGATAGTTATTCAACAAAATTAAGGAGCAAGTTAAACAAAAAGTATTTGACATTAGGAAATACATATTTCAACGAAATAAGGCTTATAAGGTCTTACACAGAATTACGCGAAGCGTATGAGGATATAGTGAAGTGTACGGATGCAAATATTGTACTACGCAGTGAACGTAATACGTTAACGGCGATTGGGGATCAAACCGTTGACAGCACGTCAACATGTGGAATAAAATAATTAGTGATGGGTTTCGACTAGTCCTATTTATGGAACAACCTAACAAAAGACTAAGTGAATAGAGCTAGCCGTTACGCTTGGGGTCTAATTTTTATCATGCTTGCCTCCTCGTGGTGGACCCTGGGTGAAACTATGCAACGCAAAAGTTGATACAGTTTCAGCGAAATAAGCATGAGCAAACTCCACACTTCGTTTACTGGATAAGGTAAGTTTTTTTTAAAATTTGTATAGACACATGCACTTCTGCAGTAGTGGCCTTAAGAGGTGGAAACTGGGGCGAAGGTTCCAAGTCACGCGCCTAATCTGCCCATGCGATTGAAGTATTTTTTGTTTGTCTCCCTAGCTGTAGCTAAACGCTTTTTCCAGACCCTGTTTATAAAAACGTGCACTAGGCCCAGAAAATGACCTAAAACCTCAGTCCCCACCCCTCTGAACTGAAAAGGACCCTCTGCACGTATTTAATATGGGGTAATTCCGAAAAGGGGAAAACAAACAAAATAACGCATAATAATTAATTTAAGAATATTTATTATTTAAAAAAAATATAAGTAAACATTAATGAATTTCAAAGAAGCAGTTGATAAATTTTTGTTACATAAATTAAATGAACTTTATAATAAGGCTTTATTACTTTTTTAAAAATGTAAGTAAAATAAAATATATGAAGATAAATGTAAACTATCTTTTTTCCATATTATGTTTTATATATTATAGGTTTTCAATAATGAACTTCGTTGTATACTAAACAACCTTGCATTTCTTTTAGATCCGGTACTTGTAAAATAAAGTATTCTCTCAAACATAATTGCTGCATTACACTTATAAATCAAGACAAGAATCACGGATAAGTATAAATTATAAAAAGAAAAACAACCTCATTTAAGTCTCTCTTTCTAACTCTCACTCTCTCTCTCTCTCTCTCTCTCTCTCTGTATATATATATATATATATATATATATATATATATATATATATATATATAAAAATATATATATTTATGTAAATATACATACATTTATTTATGTATATATATATATATATATATATATAGTCATGTATATATTATTTATACTTACCAATGCTGTAATTTTATTCTTTCAGATAGACTCTTACACAGTAATTAATGTTCTCATGTGACTAGGCGGTTGAAATTTGTGCTGTATCATGTTGTTTAAAAGGAATTAAACAGAGGATGTGGCATCGTGCACTCATCCAACAAAAACATTTCCACTGCAAATGTATTGTGCGCAAATTTTGTCTTACTGTCTTCTTTAATAGGAACTACTAACACGAAATTCCAAGTGCAGAATTATTTTTTTTATTCAAAGCGGCGGCGTTCCCATTCTTTCACATGCGCAACCGACTTCCTTGAAATGACGTCATAGAGGATATCCCAAGTGCAGAATTTTTTGTCCCCGTTTTGTCTGTCTGTCTGTCATCACCCTAGATCTCAACAACCATAAGTCCTAGACCCATGATGTATATATCATTGTGTAGGTCTTGGCCTGCCAAGTGTACATCAAAAGTCCATTTCGCGATAGGACCTCTGAGGGCCGGGCTTCAGGGCTCCTAAGGGGCTTATATATTATATATACACCTTGTACGTTCAATAATCCATTCATTTGGTGCGAAAGACTGCAGCACGTAGTTTCACCAAGATTTATTAAGAAACTCATCAAATGAAATAGTAAGCTTGTGTTCTGAGTTTAATTGAAAGTATCAGAGCTATGCAACAATTGACGGAGTTTTTGGACGATTAAATGACTATAATTTCGAATGTTTTCAATTATGAGTCCTATTTCAGTAACCACAAACCACTTGTAGTTAGATTTAAGAGACAATAATTTTTTTTCAAATATAAAGAAACGTCTTTATAATTTTTTTTACAGATATATGCATTACACAATTGAATTTATAAACATTTCCAAAATTTACAAATATTTACTGAAAGCTAACAAACGTACTGATACATAAGACGAAAATGCGCTAACACGTCCTGTGTCCAGAATGGAACAGGCTTAATTGCTTGTTTTTTTAAATTTATAGATAAATTATACCATCTGGAGATCAATTAAACTACTAAATTTTAAAATACGATTGATTAGGTTTATTATGTGCTGATTTATGCCACCTTCCTAATGTGCAGCAATGACCTACATTTTATACGTAACAAATTACGTTTTACCTGTCAACGCTAACCAACCATACCAAACCAAATAACCAGCCAGCCAAACAAACCAACCAACCAACCAAACCAAACAACCAAATCAACCAAAGCAAACCAACTAACCAAACCAAACTAAACACCATTAGGTAAAGATATGAATGCTAATTTATCTCATCCGTTACGTTTTGCCTTTAATTCTATCAATGTTAAAATCAAAACAAATCATTAAAATTAGTTTTTTTTATAAAAATGCACTGAAAATACAGTAAGGAATACAGTCTTTCTATAAGGAATACCGTCATCCTATAAGGAATACACTCCTCCTATAAGGAATACAATCCTCTTCTTTGCTAGCTTCTGCCCTTCCTCAACATCTGTCCTCATTTAGTGGCATACTTTTCTATATTTGAAGAATAATACAATTATTTTAATCGCCTTGTTTAATCGAAAGTCTGTGATGAGTCACATTTGTTACGGCAAAATAGACGACAATAATCAATTGGAAAAATGTAGTTGGCATAGTAACATTGTATAATGTATTTATTTTTTTTTATTAATCTTATCAATTTTTTAAATTATTTTGCAAAGAGTAAAATGTTTAGGTAATAAATGAAATGTATTCCCCCTACAGGTTTCGTCAATTCATTCATCGTAAAAAAGTAATGTTAGTATTCCCCTTTTTCTTTAAAAAAAATGGTTGTCGACTGTACCATCGGGACTCCATAGATTAATTAAAGCGACGGCTTTCCTATACATGACGGACGACAAGATAGCTGCTTTATATGTGAGATTTGCTTATCAATGCATGTAATTACAAAGGGAAGTATTGACGGTAGCATACAACAATGTGACTACGGGACATTACACATTTCTTAAATACGATAACAGGTGATGTTATATGTTAGGGAAATATACTTTTTGGTGTTTTGGAACAATATTAATGATTTTCAATTAAATATACACATTTATTAATGTAGTTAAATGAAATTAGATGACGATTTTTAAGTCTCTCGTTAAAACACTTATATTTTCAAATCCAAATAAAAAAAACTTGAACAGTATGTAACATACAGTAACATATGACGTCGTGCTAGATATACAAGACAAAGCATATGCAGTCTATATTATGTATACTATTTCTTTTTATACAGCTCAGAAGAAGCATTTTTGTTATAAATCAATATGTGTTTGGGAGCGAGAGCTCAAATAACAACGTTTTAATACAAATATAAATTTAATGATTTAATTAGATTTGGATTAATTAATTCATATTCGGATTGTTTTGCACAGTATGCAGTTTTGCATAAACATACCACACTTTGGTATTCATAAAATGTTTTTTTTTAAATATTAAGTTTCTTCTTGAGTAACTGTTTGTAAATGATATTTAAAAAAAAAAATACTTAGTATAATATCATTTAAAAAAAAATGTAAGAACAAATAAAATTGTGTTTCTGAAAATTTTCATTTCAGTTCGCACAGCCATGTGAAAAAATACAAGTTAAAGATATGAATATTAATAATATTCAAGATGTCCGCCATAGACTTGGCAGCAGGAAACATTTATGGTTTGTGTACTATGTATTTAACAGCATTTCTCTCCCGAAGTGCCTGCTATCACCCGCTATGCACGCCATTGTAAATAATCACTGAGACGCCAGAGGTAGCAGAATATTACTGAATGAGAACGACATACGAGAATATAATCATTATTTTAATTAAGAGAGAAAAATAACTGGTTTTAAAATAAAATGCATTTGTAAAATAATATACCATTTCGTCACCTTTCGTCATTTATGAAATAGCATTTGTTAAAACCGTGCGCAGTAAATTCACTTAAATGGTGAATGGTCACTAGTGAACGCTATTCTGACTTTAAGAGATGCATCAGCAGGAGTTTTCAACGTTCGTTTATAGAAGATCATTGGTGATGCTTAAGCAATGCACGATCATCTTTCATCCCTACAATTCTTTAGCCGTTGTTTTGGAAAATATTATTTCAAATTATTCAACCTATATTAAACAATATTGCAAATTAACGGTTTTAAAAATCAACGATATTCCTTTCGTAGAAATAAAACTTCAATCGTGTGCTTTGAATATGCTTGCAATTCTTTAATTTTTTTGCTTGTAATCTTCAAACTTTTCTTCTTTATTTTTTAGGGTTAAAAAATGATTCAAAATCTTCTTCGTCATTCAAAACAAAAACAAAAAGTCTAGATCAAAATTTTAGGAAATAAATACTTTCCCATTTCCTAGTAAAGCTGAATCGGATGTTCACAGTATTATAGAGAAGGTGAACGTAACTTTAAGTTTAAAAACCGAGCTCCGTTTGTCATTCTTGTCTTAATTTCCCCCTTTTTTTGTAAATATTAAAATAGGAATATGAAGTTTCTCGAAGCGATAACAATCTTACATAAAACCGTAGGGGTATATCGCTTATCATTTTCTTGTAATCTAAAATGTTCTAAACTTGACAATGTGTTCTGGTATTTAAATTAAAGATCTGCAAAACAATCTTCGTTACATTGTGATACCTAAAGGAGTATATTTAGCTATGAAATTATCGCAGTGAATAGTGCTGTTTTACAAGTAAGAAAGTTGTGATTTCTAGCTCAACTATAAGAGACCTGGTTGTTCCATTTCTTTGCAGGTACTCCTTCAGTTATAACACATGTTTATAGAGTGGCAATTCAGACTTGGTCATTACTCCATAAAGTGTATTTTTAACATCATTTTACATGGGTAATTTCTATAAAATACACTTTTTATGACACACAGTCTCAAAGCAATCATATTTGTACATCAAAATATTACGAAAAACACACAGCGATTTTTGAAAGAGCTAGAATATTATTTTAAGTGTGTAGACATTTATGGAGATTATGGGGTTTGTATTAAAAAAAAACGGATACATTTTAACTAGTGGCTATCTATTTAAACCAACCTTGAGATTTAGTTAAGTAGCCCACCCCCTGATCTATTTATTAAGAAATATTAATTTTTAATATAGTCTGCTAGACTAATAGTATTCAGGCTTGCGGAGCCGGAGCCGAGGAGCCGGGAGCCGCTACTTTTTGCTGGAGCCGGAGCCGAAAAAATCTGGCGGCTCCACGGCTCCCAAATGCTTTTTTTTTACAGCAGAATTTTTTTTTTAGCTTTAAAATTATAGATTTGTTTGATTGTTTGCCTCCCACAATTTGAAATGTTGTTATTTTTACGAACGCCACAACAGTAACAGCGTTAAAATGATAGCGTGCACGCACATCACCACAAAAAATCTTTAACGGGGAATCGATTTGTGTTCGTTTTAAATCTTGTTTACTCTCCGAAATTTTTTAATGGCATGTTATTTTGTTATATATATATAAATTTAAAACATTTTTATTTCATAGAATAATTGTATCAATCATTTAAAATAAATTTTTGATAAGACGACAAATAGAACGCGTCATTTCGTATTATTATTTGACCGCGAATCAGGCCCGTAGCGTGTGTGGGGGACAGAGGGGGCTTAGCCCCCTTGCGTTTTATCTGGCCCCCTATGCTTATTTGCTCCACTTAGTACCTGCCCCCCTGCTATTGCCTGGCCTCTGTTGTAGAATGCCTGGCCCCTGCTGTAGAATTTTCACGCTACGGGGCTGCCCCATAGTCAGGAACTTGAAAAATATACGCATGTCGGACCCCCTGCCCCCCCCCCCTTGCACGCTACGGGCCTGCTATGGTCGTGAACGCGACAAAATTTGCATAACTTTTTATCAGCGGCATGTTTGCGTGGCGCAATTACAAAAATTTATGTCTCGTGTGATACTATCTTAATAGGGAGCCGGAGCCGAGCTGGAGCCGTCAAATTTGTGGGAGCCGGAGCCGGAAACAAATTTGGCGGCTCCGCAAGCCTGACTAATACTAAGACAAAAATTAATTTTAGTCCCCAATTACAGTCACAAGCTGGTTAGCGAAGTTGATAGTGAACTTGTCTCATATGATGAGGGTACAGGGTTCAATACTCGTCGCTTACTTGGAGAGGAGATGGGCGCCATCAATTCTAGAAGCCCCACAGAAAGGACGTTTGAAGGCATGAACTGTTGATGTGTCCAACTGTCCATTCGTTCCCCCAACGACCTTTTTTGGAAAAAGAAGCACAAAGAAAAAAATAACAGGAATGGCCATGCATTATGTACGAAGAGTGTTCATTGCACGAATACAATATTTAAATTCTTTTAACGTGTCTATTATAGATCTTTCATAAGGAAAAGAGAAATGAATCACTGGTGCAATGTTGATGCTGAATAATATGTTGTGCGCACAGGATTCCAGAGAAAATTACATAGAAATAAAGAACCATATCTATATCTATATCTATATATATATATATATATATATATATATATATATATATATATATACTTTACAATTATGAAAGCAGAAATAAATGTCTCATCTTTACATCGGTACCTGACATGTTACATTTATCTCTGGTAACTGTTAAATATAAACCGGGACTATGGATCCATAGCAGTGGGAATCCTCTACCTTCGGAAACCGCCTTTTTTTCGTTTTTTATGAAAACACTTCCTTGTGCGGGTTCGAAAAGAAGGAGGGTTGTCAGCTGATTTATACCAGTGCAAATCCCTCAGATTACCCAGCCGTCAATAGCCTAGTTATTTAATAACCGATTACTGTATCTGCCTGCCATTGAAATGTATTTCAGGTATGACCTCATTGTAGCAGATATGCAGCGACCATTTTAAAATCTAAAATTTATCATAAAGCGTCTTTCATAGATTACTCAAAACAATCTGGCTTAAACAAATAACATATTAAAGATTTTGCCATCATAAAATTTGGAAAACTCAAAGCTTTTTTTTATTTAACCCTGAATGGCATCTAAATTGTTTTCTTTTAAACAGAGTAGATAAATGGGAATTCTTTCTAGATTTCATAGCACTAAAAATGGGACATATTTCTCATATACTATGCGTGCTTTATAACTAAAAACAATTAGAACAAATTTACATATCAACAATAAGTGTTTTCATTTAATATCGTGTATAAATGATTTATTCTTCCAATTAAATTCTCTAATCGTTTCTGATTATAAATGTGTAAACAATTTACTTTAAATCTTTGGCTGATAATGGTGTGGTGGGGTAGTGCTGCCTAATACTGCTTGCAGCAGGGCGGCAGATAAGATAGACACGGCCTTGGTTATAAGTCACCTTGTTTAAAGCTATTTCTGATATTTCGCTTCCCTATACTGATAACCTCAATGTCTTAAAAATCAACTAGACAACTGTTTAACATAATACGCCTGACCGAAAATATCTATTAATATAATAGAGATTTGGATTCTGCATTAAATTGAAAGTAAAGAATTAATACAACAGTATTCCAGTTTAAAATACAATCATGAAAAAATCGGATCTTCCCGAAACTAAAAATAACCTATCCAACTGATCAAGCCTAAGGAGATATAATTATATGCAAAGGTTTTGCAGAGTAAAGCTAGTATAATCAATATTCTTCATGAGTCATCTGAAAAAAATGCTTCCCAGTATTCATTTCTCCCTTATACTGATAGCAACATTCTGTACTTTATGTCAACATTATATGCGATATTTTTTTTATCTCGCTCATTGTGGTTTTGGAAGTACTGTGAGCTTTTTAACGAAACTCGCTTGCGAATTTAGTTAGATGATAATGATATGTTTTAAGTCATCATGATACGCTAATGAACATTCGTTACTCGATTGAAGTCATTGAATCAAAATGTGTTATTCTCAAAGTCGCACTAGAGTATCTGTATTATGGATGATAACAATAAGTTGCCGTCCATCCATGATTAAATAGCAATATATTATTATTATGATAAAATAGTTTCGACATGTTTAAAAACTTTGATTGTTGGCTTACCTAATCTTCGATTTTTTACTAATAATTAATTACATTTCGCATTATCGTACGAGAATATATCTACCACAATAAACTCTTTATTAAGAATTAACCAGCCTTTACTGAAGTATGTTTTTTAGTTCACTTATAATATGTAATAATGTATGTCCCATATTCAACAACCAATCTTACGGATTAAATAAACCAAAAAAAAAAAAGCAATGTAATAGTACTGGATAGGTTTATGACTAAAATTAAAGACCTTGGTAATATGGTAGCCTGAAATAGCGAGTACTATCTTATTAATTCAGACCAAGCTGAATTTGTTATATATTATTGGTTAGGAGTAATATTTTTAAAAGTTTTTGTTTGATCAGAATTATTATATCATGGTTTTAATATCAACGTATTTGCTACAAATTTAATTAATACAGCTAAGTTGTACATTATTTTTTTCAATATTAATGTGAGATGATTCAGAGGCGGTCTTTTGGTTAAGTAGTAAACCTTTCGCCTCTTCAGGCCTGAGGCTCAAATAAAGCGCTCAACTGTCAATCTAGGAACCCTTCTTTGTTTCTAAGGAACAATGTATATGTTATTATTATTTTACTAGCAGCACCCTGCAAACCTTTGTGTAGATTTACACCCCCTTAGGCTTGATCGGTAGGCTAGGTTATTTTTGGTTTCGGGCAGATCCGGTTTTTTTATGATTGTATTTTAAACTGGAATATTGTTGTATTAATTCTTTACTTTCGATTAAAGGCAGAACCCAAATCGCTATTATTTCATTAGATTAATTACCTCTACCTATGCTGTCAAATAAGGAACGTCCTTTCAGTTGTCTTATAGACTTGGTGGTGCCCATGTCCTCTCCAAGTACATTATAAAAACCATCCCATTAGTGGTTCATATGATTTCACCTCATACCAACAATGGACTATACACACGACTCCTAAGTTTGCAACTGGATAAATCTTACGTGACTAAACGCACCGGTTTTGAGTAAATATTTATTGTAGTTGCAAACCTGTTAAAAGCACGTCCATTCATATACCTAGAAAAAGTCTTTTATACTATTATATATATTTGGGGCACTAGGCTTTTAGAGATATGCAAAATTACCGGTCTGGGCTCCTGTAACATTTGAAACTTGAAAGGGGAGTGTGGGCCGTAGCTTCTTTTGCCCATTCTTTAGAATTACACTTGCTACTAGTAATTAGCTAGGTGGAGAAAAAAAGGTTTCTTAGTTTTGTATTTCAAAATAAAAAGCTACTCATGTGAGTCGTTTGAAAAGTACGATACAACGGACTCATCCAACCCCAATAGTATAGAATTTAATAATGACGTTAAAGTAAAGTCTAAAAATGTATCTAAAAACTGACAACGAAATCCCACATTGAGCTAGGCTATATATATATATAAATAGCCTAGCGCAATGTGATATCATTTAAAGTAAACCTATTAGGGTGTACGTGACAAGTAAAAAGTATATTCGATTGATACTAAGGTTTACTTTTAGTAAAGATAAGTAAAGCAAATAGTTCCATGCCCTTTTCTTTACATTTTATATACTTAATAATAAACTAAAAGATAAATGTGTCAATAAACACAGTGAAACCAGTCCAAAGAACAGAAAGTTAACTGTATAAAAGAGCGAGGAGTAGGTCTAAACGTTTCATACCTTCTAGTCTTACCATTATGTTTAATTTAAGATCTTTCATTAGTAAGTACATTCAAGTTATGACATTAATATTAAAATTTTTCTACTCTTATTCTTTCAATAATCTAATAATTTATCTATCTATCTATCTATCTATCTATCTATCTATCTATCTATCTATCTATCTATCTATCTATCTATCTATCTATCTATCTATCTATCTATCTATCTATCTATCTATCTATCTATCTATCTATCTATCTATCTATCTATCTATCTATCTATCTATCTATCTATCTATCTATCTATCTATCTATCTATCTATCTATCTATCTATCTATCTATCTATCTATCTATCTATCTATCTATCTATCTATCTATCTATCTAGCTATCTATCTATCTATCTATCATCTATCTAAATCTATATATAGAGTCATTTACAAAAAAAAAATTATAAACAACCATTAACAACATAAGACATATACAAGTTTTTTTTTTTTTTTTTGCCTAAGTTATTCTTAGTGGTTTTATTTTGTTTAGAATATTTTCGAGAAAGAATGGTAAGAATTAAAAGAGCATTTAGTAGAAGGTCAAAAGGAATGAAGGAAACAGTACGAAAGTAAGTAAAAGTCTTTTTTCAAATATAGTCTCCCATGACGTATTGACTAACTTAATTCTTTTGACTCCATGCGGAGTAAATAGCAACGGTAATCACTCTGTTCTGGTATGTTGGATCCTTTTTAGTTCACCCCATTAAAGCCTACACTACTACAATTCCTGTTTACAAGACCTTCTCGGAGTGGTCTTTGGTCGGCCTACCTTTTTCACCGGCCTAGGGGATTCCTCTGCAGAGCCTTTTCTTCTAGAGACTTCGTTTGTGAATGACCGATCCATCTGCATTTCTTTTGGATATATATAGGTCTATGGGGTCTAGGTTAGTTAATTTATTTTTAGAATCGTGTGATTTAATGAAAATAAATACTGTCACAAACTAGTATGTTATTCTCTAATTTGGGTTCACTTGTACTTAAAATATTTGCATAGCCTGCCAAAAGAAGAAACAAGCAATTAAACCTGTCCCATTCTGGACACAGGACGTGTTAGCGCATTTTCGTCTTATGTATCAGTACGTTTGTTAGCTTTCAGTAAATATTTGTAAATTTTTGGAAATGTTTATAAATTCAATTGTGCAATGCATATATCTGTAAAAAAATCTTATAAAGACGTTTCTTTATATTTGAAAACAAAATTATTTTCTCTTAAATCTAACTACAAGTGGTTTGTGGTTACTGAAATAGGACTCATAATTGAAAACATTCGAAACTGTAGTCATTTAATCGTCCGAAAATTCCGTCAATTGCTGCATAGCTCTGATACTTTCAATTAAACTCAGAACACAAGCTTACTATTTCATTTGATGAGTTTCTTAATAAATCTTGCTGAAACTACGTGCTGCAGTCTTTCGCACCAAATGAATGGGTTATTGAACGTACAAGGTGTAGAATGGGACCATATATATAATATATAAGCCCCTTAGGAGCCCTGAAGCCCGGCCCTCAGAGGTCCTATCGCAAAATGAACTTTTGATGTACACATGGCAGGCCAAGACCTACAAAATGATATATACATCATGGGTCTAGGACTTATGGTTGCTGAGATCTAGGGCGCTCCTTTGTTAATATAGCTTATATAGTAAAAAACGGTACTTTATAAACCCCCTTTTTACGACCCTGAGAGGTCAGATCGCGAAACGGACAAAAGTGTTTTTTTGGCAGGCCAAGATCTACAAAATACATCATGGGTCTAGGACTTATGGTTGTTGAGATCTAGGGTGATGACGGACAGACAGACGGACAGACAGACAAAACGGGGACAATAGAGCATTTTTTTTCGAAAATGCTCTAAAAAGATATGGCCAACTAAACAGAAAATATTGAAGAATGTAAATAACTATAAAAGTCGTAAATTTCTCTGTACACATCATTTTTTACCTAAACGGCTTGCCCCATCCTTTACCCTTATAGTTTTTAGTTGAAACCTTTCATAAAATTATAATCATTTTAATATATCATACACAATCAGCGTTTGAATACCTACTTTAACTTCTAATAGATTCATTCTATAGGGGAAACATCAGTTTACTTCTCTTAGTGGTTTTAAATTAATATATGCTTACTTTAATTAAAGAAAATAAAATTAACCTTTTTTTCGTCATCTAGCATTAAAATAAAAAATGCAAACACAGTTATCATCGGTGATGCTACAATCATACACATCGAGTTAAGTAGCGAAATAAGAAACGACCAAAAAACAACGAATAAATTATTTCAGTATATAGTAGACGGCACAGAAAAAGAGATTAAAGGATCAATTAGTGAAAAGTATACAATAGTAGGAAAGAAATCGTTAGAAAAAGTTTCAATTATTCAGTCGCAAGAATACGAAGTAATTTTGAGGGATAGGTACGGAAATAATTTCTTTCTATTTAAAAAATGAAATTGAATCTAAGTCAAAGTATTTAAAAATGAATTTATTTATTATAAAAGATAACAAAAGTGAATACATTTGGATACGCAGTCGTGAATTTCCTGCCACGTGTTATGCTGAATACCTGGATGTCTGTAAAAGAGCAATAAAACATACCTTGCTAAAAATAATGGAAACGGAATAAAGGAATTAGAGTTTTAATAATAGATTCATCGATGATGTTCGAGTTATGTACGCAATGAGTAACCCAGTTTAGGAAATTTCGACAAACATATTGGAACGAAGCAATAATAATAGATTCATCGATGATGTTCGAGTTATGTACGCAATGAGTAACCCAGTTTAGGAAATTTTGACAAACATATTGGAACGAAGCAATAATAATAGATTCATCGATGATGTTCGAGTTATGTACGCAATGAGTAACCCAGTTTAGGAAATTTCGACAAACATATTGGAACGAAGCAATGACAAGCTACGTTGAACTTTCGAAGATGACGATAAATAAACAAATCGAATTTAATAATGTACGATATTCTGACTATGGCGATTAGTGAAAAAAACAACTAATAAAACAAACTACAAGTAATGCGAGTATCAGATAGAACTAGACATTTACAGCTGCAAGGGGTCTAATACTTTTCATGCTTGCCTCCACGTGGTGGACCCTGGGTGAAACTATGACAATGATATGTCGGAATAGTTTCAGCGAAATAAGCATGAGCGACATGATCAAATTACTGAACTGTTTAAGGTGAGTGTAATATATACATTTCTTGCTGTTATACTGCCATGAAATGGTTACATTTTTTTTAACCGAGTGAGTCTTAGAGAAAAAAAAAACATAGATGTAAATACATAAAAAAAAAATAAACTGCATAAAGAATAAGTTCAAAGATTTTGACTTGCCAGTTCTTAAAATCATTAAATTCATAGTGGTACATTAAACATTCAGAAGAGTGGTATATTTGACACTATGAATAGTGAGAAAATTAAAACGTTTCCACCATTGGTTAAACTGTTATGTATATATATATATATATATATATATATATATATATATATATATATATATATATATACATTTAGATATATTCACACACTCAAGTAATTTTTTTTTTCATTTTAATAATTTATCACTCTATTAAGTCCCTCTGTAATTCTGTTTTAATAATTATCTGAGTTTATCATATCAGTGAAACAGAAAAGAGACCCTTAGATTTTGTTTTTGGTCCGTTGTTGCCTTAACATAATTTTACCACATTTTATAATGGCTGCTTATAAAAAATTAACGCGAATAAATAAGAAAAAGAAACTAAGTTAATATTCGTAACATAACAAAATAATTTGAACTGTATCAAATAGTGGATGAAAAGCTAATCGTGCAATAGTTATAGAGTTTTCTGTTCCCGAGATGTGTATGCCTGTTTATAACTGTCACCAAATAATCGATCAAAGCTCTGACGGTAGACTTAGACTTGAACAAGAACAGGTCAGTTTTAAAAAAAAATCGAAAAAAATTAAATTGTGATATTTCTTTTTTTTTTTCTTAACAGTGATCATGAAGAAATGGACACACTCCAGTAATTTTACCAAGAAGATAAAACGTTCTTCCGTAAGTGACTGTTACCATGGACTTCAATACGTATCATCAATTATTAAAACTATTATTGGAAAAAAAAAAGCCTTCACATTTTTATAGCCCTATATTATTTATTACATATATATTTTTAGTATTTTCACTATTATTACGTGACCGATGCTTAAGAATCAAATCACATTTTAAAGTAATGCGTTTCATTATGAATTACACTGGTAAACAGTGAATTCATAGCCAGTGATATTTGAATCATTTTATAAAAAGTTAACTATGCTGATTTAGAATATGTAAGTGCTTTTGCTAGATTGGCTTTATTTTACGAGATAATTAAAATTAATTAAATAATGTATCCACCGTGTTTGGAATGTGTCAAAAATTGCATACAGTATAATAGTATACTAACAAAAACTAATGAAACTGTTAATAGTCATGCAGAAATTTGTTCAAAAATATGTGTAATAGTGTTATAGAAGAAAACATTTTCATTTGAAAAACTGATTATGTCTAATTAATTAATTAATTAATATGTTATTTGTCTATGGTAATGCATTAGCAAATCGCTGTTTGCTCGACTTCCTTTTGTATGTGTCGTTTGTGCAAATACGCTGGAGGCTCCAACAGTAGTCAGCCATCATATGTATGTCCCATCTTTCTTGATATTTCTCCTCCATCACCCTCATATCCTGATGGAACCTCTCGCCTAGTTCCTCACTTAAGTTCCCAAGGTTACTTGAAAATTTGTCTAAATGACTGTGCAGGTAATGTACCTTGATGCTCATATTTGTTCGAATGTTTCTGAAGTTAGCGAGCATATCTTGCACCAGTTCTTCGTAATTCTCTGCTCTGTTATTACCTAAGAAGTTCCTGACAACTGAAACAAAACTGTTCCATGAAGAAGCTTCAAGGTGATCCATGAAATTAGTAAAATGTCGATCGTTGATGAGTTTCCGAATCTGAGGACCATCAAAAATCCCAGCTTTCAGCTTCTCCATGCTCAATCCGGGGAATGATCTGCAAATATATTTAAAGCATTTGCCAGATTTGTCCAAAGCCTTAACAAATTGTTTCATTAAACCTAATTTGATATGAAGCGGTGGGAGAATTTTTTTCAACCAGTGGCTTGTTGATGATATTTTCTTTACCTACAGTCATGGTTTCCCTTGCAGGCCATGTTGCTCTTGTCCAATGATCTTGCTTTGCCCTGCTATCCCAAAGGTACATGAAGCATGGGTATTTTGTGTATCCTGACTGCTGCCTTAGCAAGAAGTTTACCATTTTCAGATCAACACAAATTGACCACTGATGCTCATAATAACGGACTTTCTGCAATACTGTTTTAATATTCTCATACTCTTCTTTAAGTCTTGTTGAGTGAGCAATGGGAAGAGATGCATATTGGTTACCATTGTGTAACAGAACACATTTCAAGCTTCTGATGGAACTGTCTATAAAAAGACGCCAGTCTTCGGAATGGTAGTCTTGTAGTCCCATTTGGAGCAGAAGTCCAGGGATGTAATTACAGTAAACAAGATCTTCCTCTTGGCTGAAATATGGAAGAAGAAACTCTTCTCTTTTTCGATAAAATGTTATTTTAACTTCTGGTTTGAGAAAATTTCTTTCATTGAGCCTGGACGCTAAAAGCTCAGATGCTTGCTTGGACAGATTTAGGTCTCGTATTAGGTCATTGAGTTCTTGGCTGAATGGTTGAGGTGTTGAAGAGCTTCCTTCATAATCGCTTCCACTGTTTTCACCTGCCAAAAACTCCAGATCTTGCCCCTCGTCGGAGTCTGATGGTGAAAGCTCTAATAATCCAGTGAACACTGGTAAAAGAACTTCACTGCTATGTGGAATTGGTCTCCTTGCAGATTCAAGATCAGGATAATCCCACTTAGATTTCGTGTGGCGATTGAAGCTTTTAACATTCACAATACAAAAATAACAATCACCAAAATGGTCTTTCATTTCTCGCCATACCATTGGTACACCGAAACTTAGACTTTTCTTCTCACAATTTGTCCACTGCCATAGGCTCTCCACACAGTTTTTGCAGACCTTATGGGGAGCCCGACTTGTCTTGGTCTCCCAGCTCACACCGAAATAAGCCAAATATGCCTGCTGCACAAAGTCGGTTATATTTCTTCTTTGCTTTTCAATCATGTATTCTCCACAGATGAAACAGAATACATTCGGATTATTTTTGCAGCATCTTTGTGATGAACTCATGATGTCTTTAGAAAGCTGCTATAAAAGACAAAAAAATAAACCAAGTTATAACTTGGTATAGTTAAATTAAAAAACAGACACCAAACCTATTCCATTTGTTTTACACAAAGGGTACAGTCATAATTTCATGGGTGTCCAATATCTCAGAAACTAGAGCCAATTCAGCAAAAGCAGTGGCAGTTTTGAAATCAGCATCCATGAATTGATATAAATTCATTCAAACATTCTTGGCAATTCGAAAAAATTTTTTTTTGTTGAGCTGTGTTATTCGTCATTTGATATTTATTACATATATATATACATATACATTTCTTGATTCTTTCATTCATTTGCCTCTTAATACATTTTTCGCTGTTAGGCTTAAATATAAGGTGCAGAGAAAATGTCTCAAAATTCTCGTGTGTGTCTTATGGTTGCCATTAGGGCGTCAACCCGCTGGCTTGTGCATCTTATGGTCGCTATTAGGGCATCAACCTACTGGCACGTGCATCTTATGGTCGCTATTAGGGCGTCAACCCGCTGGCATGTGAATCTTATGGTCGCTATTAGGGCGTCAACCCGCTGGCTTGTGCATCTTATGGTCGCTATTAGGGCATCAACCTACTGGCACGTGCATCTTATGGTCGCTATTAGGGCGTCAACCCGCTGGCTTGTGCATCTTATGGTCGCTATTAGGGCATCAACCTACTGGCACGTGCATCTTATGGTCGCTATTAGGGCGTCAACCCGCTGGCATGTGAATCTTATGGTCGCTATTAGGGCGTCAACCCGCTGGCTTGTGCATCTTATGGTCGCTATTAGGGCGTCAACCCGCTGGCTTGTGCATCTTATGGTCGCTATTAGGGCGTCAACCCGCTGGCATGTGCATCTTATGGTCGCTATTAGGGCGTCAACCCGCTGGCTTGTGCATCTTATGGTCGCTATTAGGGCGTCAACCCACTGGCATTTGCATCTTATGGTCGCTATTAGGCCGTCAACCCAATGGCTGTGCATCTTTAGATTGTTATTAACATGTTATGTCCAGGACGGCCTCACCTTTTGCCTCTCATAGAGTAACCAGCATTATGTTTTTTTTTCTGGATATCTATGCATAAATATTGTTTTATTCTAAAATATTCAATAAACAAATATACTAATATGGTCCTAACGCACATCTTTCTAGCAAATCGGTTCTCATCTAGCGGTACGCATACCCCAAAGAGTACGGGAAAGGTTACGCATGGGTACGCAGCGACATATAATCCCATTATAAAAAATAGGTACATTTATTTACGAACTTACATATGAGGGGTACAGTTGAGAAAAAGGTTGAAAGCCACTGTTCAAGAGGATATATCATTTTGGAGCCATATAATGCACTGGATAAACTGATCACATAGGCACCGTTATCATACTAGACAGTGAGCGTTTTATTAGTTTGATTAGTGAAATGTGGGGGAAAAAGCTTCATGTGGGCTTTGAACATGCTTACTGCAGTTAATTTAGATTTTAATAATCAAACAAGCAATTAATATCTTTCCAAAAAAATTTCAAATAACATAGTCATTTCAATAACTTTTCAGAAGAGCTGCGAGGAATCGATGAAATAGTGGAAATTCAGTGATTTGAATCTATCTTGCTGTGTATAACGGAAGCCAACTTACAATTTTTATAGCCGCTTTGTGGAACTAATGAATTTTATCAAAAGAAGTAAAAGATTTGGAAAAAAGAACTTTTGTTTTCTGTTTAAATGTTCCTAACAGAAACTCTAAAACTACGAAAACAATTCACTTTAGCTTTACAATGAAAGGAAAATGAATGATTTACCGAAATTATTTTTAGTTTTAAATCTTAACCACAGCTTTATTTAGGATAAAGATATATAATCATTTTCGTCAATTAACATGACTATTGAAAGAAGAGATATTAAAAAATAATATTTTCATATTTTTTAAATTATTTTTAACAATGAGATAACCTATCACTGTTTTTTTTATATCTCGAATAAGTTGAAAGCACCGACAGGTAAAATATAATGTCAAGAATGAAATGTTGAGTTTTTCGATATTGCCGATGGAAAAAAACTATTAAAAACCCTATTACTACTCAATTTTAGTTAAGTGTAAGTATTTGATTCATAATTGCAAATATATTTTTAAAGATAATTTTCATATATACAAATAAAAGGTGTAGTTAAATGTAAAAACAAACTCCTGCTGCATTGTAATACAAAAAAATCCACCCACATAATGCAGTAAGGGGACTGGTAGTTCTGTGGTGTATAGTACTAGACTGTCGACCAGAGAGTCCCGGGTTCGAATCTCAGTGCGAATGTTTTAGATCCACCAGCTTTAAATGGGCACTTGACTTTAAGTCAGTGTTGTTAAGGCGGCTGGGCGTTGTACTAACCACACAATCCCTTTATATGCCGAGGTTATAGAAACATATGAATTGTACACTTCAACTGTCCCGATGAGCCCTTTGGGGCTTTACTTTACTTTTTTTACCTGCTGCATTGTACAGTAGGGCGTCCCAGAAATGCTCGGAAATTATTTTTTTTTAATCTTTGGTGTCTCACCCCCTGAAATGTGTCTCTTGGGTACAATGAGTGAATTGGTGAAGTAGTAGCTCATTTGAACAACGTTTAGAGGTCCCCCAAGAGCTTTTAAAATTCCAGTATTAGACCAACATAAAAATCCAGACGAATCGTGGATCAAATAATTTGCAGTTTTTGCATGCCATATATGAATAAAATGAAGTTTAAATATACTTATATTTACCTCATTGCTACAATTAACTAGAGTTGACTCTTAATTAAAAAATGGAATAAATGCGAGAAAACATATAAAATACCTAATGTGCAAAACTTGTGCAATGTGCATACTTTTTGAAGATTTTGATTGTTTTAAAGATGCTACAGCACAGTGCCATCACCATGGGTTACCATCAGGTTCAAGTGTAGAGTCAGCAGTAGACATATATCAGCAACTGGATGTAGGTGGTTCTGACAGTGACACAGACACACATTCAATGACATCATCCATTTGTCGGGATTCGACTGACGATGCAGAATCTGATGAAGAATTCGTCATCCAATCAGCATTCTCAAGCAAAACAAATTCTGCAACACAACATCGCAGACGAAGCATCATATCACCAAAAGTTGCTACAGTGCTGGACAGAACGAACACCAGCATTAGAAAATCATTAATGATACTTGCATCCGTGTCTGATTCGATAAAAGAATTTATCAAATGTCAACTTGAGGTCAGTCATTCACGTGATGATTATTTGGAATTTCTTCTGCTTGCTGCACAAATGGTTGGGTTGGAGGTTGCTGTCAGCATTCGCAGACCTGGTGCCCTACATAGGGCAAGGTGGATGGCGAAAGCAATGTATGCATTGAAAATCGAACTATTGTTTGCAGGCAACGAAACCATCTTTCAGTTAACAGCTCGAGAATTACAAGGTATTCAGCGCTTTAATCGGTTTACCATATGTGTTTATCTTCAATCATGGTTTTCATGCAGGCTCACCGAGGATGCACCTGTGAATGATATCTTGTTGGTACAGCGTTTATATGAATATGATGATGCTGTTCTTCGATCGACTGGATTGAAAATGATGTTGCGTCACTCGTGATACTTGAGTCCGGAACTGTCGACACTTGCGTTATTTTCAACACTTTTGTCCGACAAAGAAAAAACTGGCCTTGTTCGGACAATGCAATCAGAACGTGGACCGCATCTCATAAAAACACTACCAAAAAGTGTTGTTGATTTGCGTGCTTCTACAACATTTTTTGAAGCATCCAACATTGATGCCAGTTTTCTAGATGTTCCTGTTGAAGCATGGTCAGATACACCATCTTTTAAAGTTGCAGCAGATTTTGTAAAGAATCTGGCTTGTATCAATGACTCTGCAGAGCGAGGTGTAGCATTGATACAAAATTTCAATGACAGTATCACCAAGGACGAAGAACAAAAACAATTTTTGCTCCAAGTGGTTGAAAAGCATCGGAAAAATTTTGTAGAGTGTAATCGCGAACAGCTGGCTAAAATTTAAATTTGAAGAACTTTTTTAAATTTTTGTCTACCCTACAGTACAAAGTACAAAAATAAATAGTAGGAATGCTTATTTGCATTGTTTATTATTATTATTTTTCAAGCAGATTGACAGTGCCTACTGTGCCTGTAGGATAAAGCGGCCCTGCTTGACCGTGAACAGGTAACTAGTTCGCCGTTCACTGATCAGAATTTTCTCGTTCTTAATTTCCTTAAAAAAATAGGTACTGGACAAACATTTTCGAAATTATATGGGTTTTGGCTTTGAAATCACTTATTTACCTGGTTTAAACTTTAAGCCATATGAGCACAAGCTTAGGGTATCGAGCGAAGATGAGGGGGTGAGGGCACGACAAAAAAGTTTTCAAGATCAAGTTTATCTTTTAAATTTTTGTATTAAACAAATTTAAAAAAAAAACTTTCATAAGTTACAAGAAAAATTGAAACTTTCTTATGCATCGTTATCTTCTTTGCAATCAAGTTTATACTGCAAAATGTGCATGGTGCTGATTATAAGCAACTCGTATACACGTTTTTAACTAGTCTAGACATTGGACACATCGCTAGTTACCACGTTTTTTTTTAAGAGACCAATCAGGAAATAAGCCTTAACAATATGTTTTAAAATTGTCGTAAAATAAGTTGCACATAAAAAATAATCCCTAATTAAGATCCTGGTTATGTCGCATTAGCAGATGAATTTGTTAATTGTATGATTGCCATTGAACGTTGCATGGCATCTATTAAAAAGCTGATTACAACACCCTTTGTAGGGTTATATTTTTACTTAAAATTTAATCAGGTATTGGAGGTTTATTGAATCAGAATTTAAATGTGATTCTTAAATATTAAGCTTTTATAATTTTAATTGTTGTAGCTGAAAAATTGATTAGTATCTTGAAAATAAGAACCTGATTCAATTTTTACAGTAAAATGTAATAATTCCTATACCAGGTGTTTTAGTTTTGGTGGGGGATTCACGGTAGATTCGTTTTTAGTTTAGCTGACAATTGTCATAGGTGTTATATTGCACGTACTATCATAGCTTAATTCTTGCTTTGAAAGCATCAAACAGCCAAAAAAGTTGATAAATAACTATTCCAATAACACACTGAACTCTTGCTTTTAAAATGTAAGTAACTGAAAAAAAAATCTTCATATTGTAAACGCGTTTAAATAGTCTCTTGTTTAAATTCCTTTCTTAATAAAGCGAAACATTCACATGGCCTTATGAATTATCACAAACTACAACATGCATTTCAGTAACTCTTTTGTTTTAATTCAGGTTGAATATTAGCCTCATTTAAAAAAAAACCGAATTAACTCATATTTCATTAGTTAAACGTGTTAAACAAAGTGTTTTACTTTTGGAGTATTTGGCGCCAGAGCCTCAACCAGGTTTGCATGGTCTCCTAACAAACTGAAAAGCAATGGGATAGTAAATTAGGGGTTGATGGTGCTTAGAGCGTCAAAGAAGTGAATCCGGCACTGGGCTAACGTGAGCTTAATTTTTTTCCTGTTATGCTTTATGAGGGGGGGTGGGGGCTCGTGTTTTCTCCTCCAGGCACCAGACACGCCGAGAGGGGTGGGGTCAATGGGGTCATTGCCAGGGGTCATTGCATCTATAAGGGGGCCCGGTTGCATCGCCCTTGTCAATTTTTTTCCACGACTCATTGTTTATTAAGGGGCCCGCAATGATGTCCTGCACTGGGGCTCTTGTTGGCTCTCGGCGCCCCTGCCAGGCTACCCAGCCAACGTTATTCAGCTCATTGTATAGGAAAAATACAAGTTTTTTTTATTAATTCTTATTAAAGACAGCTGAAAAAATGCTTAAAATGGCATTCACTATAGATCCTTTTTACAAATGCATCATGCTATTTACCATAATGCTATGTTACATACGCAACATACAACTACCATAATGCAATGTTACAAATACACATGAAACAACATTAAAACACGTTTAAATTATTTAAGGTACCCACAAGGCATTGATATTCAGACATCGGATTTACTAATTGAGTACTTATCTTCTATTGTTCAAAATAACTAATATTTAGTTGCATAAACTTTTCAAACGTAATCTTTCTCTCGAACATCAATTTTTTTTCAGTGCATACATCCTTGCTGCATTTCTCTCTTTCCTAATTAAGTGATTTGTGGTACTCATCAAGGTCCACTTTGATCAGCTGCTGATAATGCCTTAGAGACAGGCCCGTAGCAAGGTCAAATTAAGCAGGGAGGCACCAATACCCAGCAAGGGGGCACCTTTACTTTTTCTTTATTTTTTCCTCTTTTTCTTCTTTTTTAAGCGGGGGGGAAGGGCACTCAACACCTAGCCCGGGGGGGGGGGCTGCTTAGAGATGAAATCAGACTTTTATTTCAGGTTATGTAGCTACACATTCAAATCAGTCAGAAAATATTTTATAAGAAGATGCTGATGTATTTTATTTTTAAACTATATTTTTTTTAAAACTTAAGTACATAATCATATTAATTTTGTGTTAACTACAGGGGTTTTTTTGCTCAATAAGAGGTGGTGGGTCTCTTCAATAAGAGGTGGTGGGTCTCTGAAGTTTTTAACTTTTTACCAAATGAAGAAAACTATAAGAGGCGCGCGCTACATGGCAAAAAAAACCCTGGTTAACTACAGCGTTTGTTTAGAAGTTTATAATTAACTAAGTTTTGCAATTTATGGACAAACTTATAATTAGCGTTATTTCCCTTTATTGTAAGCTTGACACACAATAAACAAATAAATTTGAAAATATAAAGTATAGGCCTTGCTTCGAAGGGAAAAATTTTTTGAATAGACTACTTTGAAATATAACCGGTACATTAGTGAAATGTACTGTAGCACATTAAGGAGAAATATCTGATAAGACTGCAAAACAAGACTTTCAATATACAAGAAACAATTCTACTACAATTTTTAAGACGACAAACACGTTTTTTGTGTGGTAATTTTGTAATAAAAACAACATTTTCCCATAGCGGAATAGCAAGAAAAACAAATAGTTTTCTCATTGAATTACGCATTTTTTTTTATTTTATAAAAAGGTGGGGGGGGGGGGTGGGAAGAATAAAGGAATGTTATTTATTCAGGATGCAGTATGACAGTGTTGACCCGTGCAACATACATGTACTAGGAAATGAATCACAGCATGTTGTGATCCAAACAATTAAATAAACACTTACAAGCTGTAATTAATAAATGCATTACATTATACTCTAGGAGAATGAAGGACATAATCCGTTCCATGAAATGACCGTGTATTCAGAGACCGGTTTAATGAATGTTACAAATGGATCGTGAGTCAGTAATTTTTGTTATTAAGTACATTGGTTCAAGTTGGAAGTTACATTATTTGCTATTATTAGCAACGAGCCAAGTATTTACACGTAAGTTTCATGTTTAATTGAAAAAAAATATCACATTTAACTGTTTAAAGGTTCTAATAAAATGAATTTAAGAACTAGTCCATAGCCTTGCAATGTACTTGTAAAGCATTATTCAATTTAAGCAAGTTAATTGAATTATACTTTTAAAGTTAAATATTGAAAAAAAAAGTAAACAATATACTACTTACTTGTGGCACTTTGTTCAATTTAACACACAATTATAATGATCTAAAAGCTAGATAAAAATTAAAAATCTGTACCTGAGGTTTTTTTTTGCCCTAGACTCTCTCTCTCTCTCTCTCTCTCTTTATCTCTATCTATCTCTCTATCTCTCTATCTCTCTCGATCTTCACTAGAGCCATCAATAAGATATGCTATTGTTTTGCATTTCATTGAAAGGTGCACGATACAGAAAACATTAGCTTTTAGTATTGGCAACCTATACCGAAGTCTACATTATTTGAATGTGAGTCTTAGAAAACTCGTGGCGGAGGCTCCTTAGTTGGCTGCTCATGAAGACCTCTCTCTCTAAAATTAGAATTCCGTCCATAGGGTCAGAGCCGGATTTACAATTTTAGGAGCCCTAGGCCAAAACAAATTTGAGTCCCCTATTTTGAGAAATGAAAAAATATTTCTAAGCTGTTTTTTTTAATTTTTTAAAAATAACCTTTTTTTTGCGGTTCTTTTTGTGGGGGGGCCCCCTCCTGGCTTCTTTGTCTTTGGGTTACTTGGGCCCTGTACAAGGTTAGACTGCAAAAGTAACTATAGTTTCATTTCGACACACAAATAATTCCCTTTATTATATACTGGCTGTTTCGAAAAAAAAAACCACTGAATTTGTGTCCAATAGTTTCCCCAGAGATCACATCTGTTAAGGGTATGATGGTGATGATGATGATGATGTTAATGATGATAATGATGATGATCATGGTGATGATGGTGATGATGATGATGGTGATGATGATGATGGTCGTGATGATGATGACGATGATGATAATGATGATAATGATGATGGTGATGATGATGATGATGATGGTGATGATGATGGTGATGAAGATGTTGATGTTGATGGTGATGATGATGATGATTGTGATGTTGGTGGTGATGATGATGGTGATGATGATGGTGATGATGATGGTGATGTTGATGGTGATGATGATGGTGATGATGATGGTGATGATGATGATGATCATGATGGTGATGATGATGGTGATGGTGATGGTGATGGTGATGACGATGGTCATGATGATGATGATGGTAATAATGATGGTGATGATGATGATGATGATGATGGTGGTCTTGATGGTGATGATGATGGTGATGATGATGGTGATGATGATGGTTATGTTGATGGTGATGATGATAATGATGGTGATGATAATGATGGTGATGATGATGGTGATGATGATGGTGATGATGATGATGATGGTGATGATGATACCATAATTCAGTATAACTAAATTATTATTTCTAGTAACATTCTTATTAATTTGAGACTTATTTTTTTCTTATTACTACAGACGGAGAACACATTTCATTTACTGTCAACGGTCAACCGGCTCCAAAACTGGACGCCATCTGGATACCTAAAGGTTCAAATCTAACTTTACAATGTCAAGTTCAAACTGATCTTCAACACTGGTACATACTGTTACAGAATGACACACAAGATGTACTTACATATATTAACAATGAAATAATTATAACATATACCATCTTCAATACTCAATGCCTAAACAGCGGGGCATTCAAATGCATGATTGTAAACTACTTTGATATTAACAATAACTTTACCGTACACGAGTCTTCTACTGTATACGTCATGATCGCCAAGTGTAAGTAGGATTTTTTTTATTTAAAAAAATAGTAAATTCTTTTTTTTTTGTGATCAGCTATTTGCACATACTGAATTAAAAAAAATACAATGAAGAAAACTGGCATAAATATTTAGCTAAATTATACTACAATCATTGATTAACAGGAATGCCCATGACTGAGCTTGATAAAGTTATATGTTTCTTGTAAATTATCATATCATTAATACGTATGCCATTTTGTTAGGATACTGTACGCATTTTACGACACACACACACACACACACACACACACACACACATATATATATATATATATATAAACGGATGCATAGATGTCAGTGGCATGTTGATACTATGTAACTTAATTGAATTGACCGTAAAAATTAAAAGCTTACCTCTTGATCTTCGGATAAGTCGGATTTTGTAGTCCCAATTTTGTAAATAAAAAATTATATCATAGTGTGCAACGGCTATGTTGACATCACGGAAGTGATAGTAAGTTGACTTGACTCACTATAATTCACATTCTGTAACGAGTACTAACGAGCATCATTCCAAACAGGCTAAAGCATGGACATAAATCTCAATACAAATATACAAGGACATCCCAGAGACCGCAGCACAATGAACATTGCGGCGTGATAGATTAAGACCTCAACATAAGTAACATCCAAAATTAAAAAGGGAAATAAACATTTAAATAAAACTAAACAGAGTATTATTGAAGCAATATAATTTTATTTTAAAAGAATGTGAGATATTATCAACTTAATTCATTTTTAATTAAACCACGAGTTATATTTAAAAAAAAAATAATATTTAAACTACTTTAGACCATTTTCAGGCACATATCCATATGTACCTTAATATTTGAGTGCTTTTTTGAGTCCACCTTCATTCATTTCAATGATTGGTATTGTCTCGACCTTTTAGCAAAGATCGAATCGGCCGTATTAAAATAATGATGGCAGAAAGGCTGGCACAACACTTGTCTGCCATTTGTAGAGGATAGGGTATTAGAACACTTCGCCACTCTTAACAAGTGACAGTACCAAGAACACCTCGCCTTTCTGGCAGCTTGGTAGGGAATTCTTTGCTTTGCAAGCCGGTAAGGAGGGGGTTCTCATGTACCATACCTGTTTGGTAGCAGGTTTACCTGGTGCGACAAAGTATGGAAAAAAAATATTTGTATTATCTAAGGACATTCTCTTATTTTTATAGTACAGTATTCGCAAGCCGAGTTTTATGAGTACTTTCTAAACTATTCGCGTATGTTCTGTTAACAGGTTTACCTAAACTTTGTTATGGATACCAGTATATTGATCATCAAGTAGTTAGCCTCGGAGGAGATGTATTTATGACGACTTGCATAATCGCTGACAAAAAATTGATCAACCACTATAAAGTGTATATTAATGGAGAACATTATTGGTTCGGAAAGAAAAATATGGGATTCGAACTTCTGTACGATATTGATCGTAGTACACCTATTCATTTCATGTTTCATTTTTACATCAAACAAGTTCAAGTGACACAATACAAGACTTATTCCATCGTGATCAGTATGGGAGATGAAAAGAATACGATTGTATCTCTTGACATTGAGGGAGTGGGTAAGTAAACTGTGAGATATGAGATAACAAATAAGGGTATGAATCCAGCCATGTATGCCCCATGGTGACACAGTAGTGATTTGGTATACTGTAAGGTATATGTTCAAATTCTTGCTTACCAAGTATCCTATATATGCCTCCATGGCAATAGCACACTTGTGTTAGGAGGGGAACCATGAGGGGAACTGCAAAAAAAACAAAAAAAACATTATTGTTATTGGTCATGTGCTGTGTAAATAAGGTAATCCACTCTTACTTATGTGAAGTTCAAAAGAAAAGGTATGCCGCATACCATTAATCTCAAGGCCACCAAAAAGCTATTTCATTCCATGACATATCCGTGAAGATTATTAATCGTTACTAATATGTAGTAGAATTTATTTTTTAATATCAAAATGATATAAAATACACGAAATGTGGTATCTAGTTTAATATTACGTACAATATTTTGTTTCCGAAATATTATCTAAATGTTTACTTTATGAGCTAAACGGTTTCATGAATGCTTTTGTTCCTTTTTTTTTTTTTTACTTAAAACGAAATATTAAAGCAAGACACCAACATTGAAAACTACATGAAACCTCGATTTATACTTCGACAACAATAATTGTCAATATCGAAAGATTGAACATGAAAAAATAGGCAGGCATCAAGCTACTAAAAACCTTTTAGAATGGAAAAAATATTTTTTTTTGTTGGACAGTGTGACTTTATTTCAGTTTTGTGTTATTCAGACTAACTGAATTCTTTGCTTTATCGTTGTAACACAAAACTTTCCAATAATCTACTCTCACAAATAACATCAACCCAAAATATTTCTGTTGATAAATATATTATACAATTCTAACAAGCTTATTATTAAATAAATCGATACATCTTCGACAACAGTTTTGGTTTCTGCGACACACCATACAAAATAAAACTATTTTCCTTTTCGCGAACCCACCTCCAAGAAAAACAAAAATTAAATAAAAGATGGATTTATTGTATATACAGAATTTCGTGAATGAGCTTTTAAGATTTAAAAATGTTTAGTTTAGTAACATATAAAGAAATGGTTTTTTTTTAATCATTCAGGTAATAAGTGTTATATTGACTGGTGTGAAGCAGCAGATAGAAAATGTTTACAAATAGAAAGACCAGGTCAAGACTACGATTCAGCTAAACAGCGGTGCAGTTTGTACGGTGGAGATTTACTTAATAGCATGAGTGACAACAAAACAGTCACTTGCCTAAGGGGTGAGTGTAATAAAATTTGGAACAGTTATAAGAAAAACAAATATTTTTTTTTTTTTAATTTTACGAAGTAAGGTACTAGAGTTGGCCACAACAGATTATCAAATGTGACATTGGCTGAACCAAGAACATAATGATAAAGTGGTTATATGAATGTATTAAATAAATGTTGGCGTCATTCACGTGAACGAGTAGACGGATAAGACATTCTAATTATGCCTATTTAGCTGGCTTGATTTCCGCCCTCCCCTAGTGTTTTTAATAATATATGCATTCATTGCAATGCGAATTTACTAGAAAATTAACGATTGTTCATGCTTGTTTTATGACATCATTTTCACTTTCAGCTCTGCTTCAACAGTTTAAAACATCCACCGTGGTCCTTGTTGATCCGTCGGAAACTTGTAGTCTAATGGATGTTTACAACTTGACAAATGAAAGGGAATTTAGCTGTGAAACACAAGAATTGTTTAATCAATTTCATTATGTTTGTCAAATTCCATACTGGTGTAAGTATTAATGAAGTAAATTAAAAAAAGTAAAGTTCCATTGGGATCAATGTTGAATTCATCTGTTTCTTCAACCACGACATATAAATGGGTTTATCTTGTGTTTTGCATAAAGTGAAAAGGATTTTGGGTGCAAAAATAACTAATATATTATTGAAAATAACGTTCCGATAAGTCTATTACATTTAATGGAGGAACCAAACTGTAGTTTGTGTTTATCGGGAATTATAGATGACAGCAGAAATGTACCAGAAGTTTTTTTTTTTATTAGCGGTAGTAATACTATACGAGCCTGAGATTAAATACCGCAGGTAAGGAGTCTTCATGAGCTTTTTTAGGACACCGGGTCACGTGATGATATAATTGAGACGTATCTCGGCAAAAGTGTTCATGGAACATTTCTGAAATATCTTTATAAAGGCTCATTTGCTGATTATTTTTAAAAAAATTATATTTTGATATTAAACCACTAGTTTAAGGTTGTTTTATTAAATAAATGTTCAGTTCATGAAATTGAAAAAAAAATCATATTTGACTAAAAGCTGTGCTAAAACTTGTACGCTTCCCAACCCAATTCGACAACAGTTTTGGTTTCTGCGACACACCATACAAAATAAAACTATGTTTCTTTTCTCGAACCCACCTCCAAGAAAAACAAAAATTAAATAAAAGCTGTATCTATTGTATATACAGAATGTCGTGAATGAGCTTTTAAGATTCAAAAATGTTAGTTTAGTAGCATATAAAGCAATGGTTTTTTAATTATCCAGATAAATATTTTCGACCTTTTAATTATACATTTGTGGCGATCAACCTGTGATTCGTCTGTAAACCATCAGTGGGTCACGACCCACACTTTTAAAAACACTGGAGTAGAGATTGATAACTTAGCCTTTTTGCCTTTATTTAAACATTTCTAAAAATATGTGTATAAATTGTCTTTTCACAAACAAACTCACCAGAGCCAAAATGATTTAAGTAAAATCTTTGTTGGCATTGGTGTCGGTCGAAAATATTCATTAGAATTTTAGTCATTCAAAGTCATACATAGTTATTCCTAGTCATTTATAGTCATTTATATTCATTCATAGTCATTAATAGATAGATAAAGGAATTTCATTTTTTAATGATACACTTTATTTCATCAAACTTTACAATTGTTTCTTTTTTTAGTATCAACAATCAGCTAATAGTTAAATGATATTTTTTTGCATTAACAGCGAGAAAATCATCAGATGATCTTGATGCTGTAGCTAATGATAATTTGATTTATTACATCAGTTTCCCATTTGCTGCTGTCTTGATCTTAATTGTTATAATTTGTGCCATTCTTCACAGAGTAAAAGGTACATAGATTTTATCATTTAAAAAAAAAAAAAGTATCTAATGACATGAAATCTTAGTGAGGAAACGAGATCCGAACAAGAAAATATATGTACAATTGTTTATCTTGAATGCCAGTTTGTAAGCTGGTTATTCTTTATTTACTATTGGTGTTTACTTATACTGTCACTATTACGTTTTCTTTAAGAAGCTAAATATATATATATATATATATATATATATATATACACACACTTTAGATATATATATATATTTATATATATATATGTATATGTATACAGAGAGAGAGAGAGAGAGAGAGAGAGAGAGAGAGAGAGAGAAAGAGAGAGAAAGAGAAAGAGAGAGAGAGAGAGAAAGAGAGAAGGAGAGAGAGAGAGCGAAATAAGGAGAAAAAGAGAGAGAGAATGGGAATATGTGGGAGCTAATGGCAATATTTAGAAGCTTATGGGAATATGTAGGAGGTTATGGGAATATGTGAAAGCTTATGGGAATATGTGAGAGCTTATGGGAATATGTGAGAGCTTATGGGAATATTTCGGAGCAAATAGGAATATGTAGGAGCTTATGGGAATAAGTAGGAGCTTATGGGAATATTAGGAGCTTATAAGAATATTAGGAGCTTATGGGAAAATGTAGGAGTTTATGGGAATATGTGGGAGCTTATGGGAATATGTGGGAGGTTATTAGGAATATGTAGGAGTTTATAAGAATATTAGGAGCTTATGGGAATATGTAGGAGCGTATGGGAATATGTAGGAGCTTGTCAGAATATTAGGAGCTTATGTGAAAATGTAGGAGCTTATGGGAATATGTGGGAGCTTATGGGAACATGTGGGAGGTTATTAGGAATATGTAGGAGTTTATAAGAATATTAGCAGCTTATAAGAATATGTAGGAGCTTATGGGAATATGGAGGAGCTTATGCGAATATGTAGGAGCTTATAAGAATATTAAAAGCTTATGGGAAAATGTAGGAGCTTATGGGAATATGTGATAGCTTATGGAAATATGTGGAAGCTTACTCGAATATGAAATAGCTTATGGGAATAAGTGCCACTTGATTCTACTCCTGTTTAGTATTTGGCGAATTAGACTATAGGCTTTGTGTTAATTTTCAACCACGTAAGGTCAAATTTTTACGCATCAGTAAATCTACTTCAGTTTTGTCAATTTTTGAAACGTACTATACGATTCGTTTAAATTTTCTGCAATACAATGTACAATTGCCATGCATAAGTAAATTCAACCCTATGTTCATTATCGAAAATGAGAGACAAGGAAAGAGAGAGAGAGAGAGAGAGCGAGAGAGAGAAGAGAGAGAGAGAATGAAAGAGAAAGAGAATGGGAATATATGGGAACTTATGTAAATATGCGGGAACTTATGGAAACATGCCGGATCTTATTAGAATATAAAGGAGCTTATGGGTATTTGTAGGAGCTTATGGAAATATGTGGGAGATTATGGGAATATTTGGAAGCTTATGGGAATATGTAGGAGCTTATGGGAGTATGTAGGAGCATAATGGAATAGGTAGGAGCTTATGGGAATATGTGGGAGCTTATGGGAATAAGTGGGAGCATATAGGAATAAGTGCTAATTAATTCAACTCCTGTTTAGTATTTGGCAAATGTGACTACTCCAATTTTTCAATTTTTTAAACGGACTATAAGCTTCGTTTCATTTTCTGCTATACAATGCTCAACTGTCATGCATAAGTAGATTCAACTCTATGTCAGAACTTATGTAAATATGCGGGAGCTTATGGAAACATGCCGGATCTTATTAGAATATAAAGGAGCTTATGGGTATTTGTAGGAGCTTATGGAAATATGTGGGAGATTATGGGAATATTTGGAAGCTTATGGGAATATGTAGGAGCTTATGGGAATATGTGGAAGCTTGCTCGAATATGAAAGAGCTTATGGGAATATGTGCCAATTGATTCTACTCCTGTTTAGAATTTGGCGAATGAGAATATAGGCTTTGTGTTTATTTTCAACCACGTAAGGTCAAATTTTTACGCATCAGTGAATCTACTTCAGTTTTGTCAATTTTTGAAACGTACTATACGATTCGTTAAAATTTTATGCAATACAATGTACAATTGCCATGCATACATAAATTCAACCCTATGTTCATTATCGAAAATGAGAGACAAGGAAAGAGAGAGAGAGAGAGAGAGAGAGAGAGAGAGAGAGAGAGAGAGAGAAAGAGAGAGAGAGAGAATGGGAATATATGAGAACTTATGTAAATATGCGGGAGCTTATGGAAACATGCGGGAGCTTATTAGAATATAAAGGAGCTTATGGGTATTTGTCGGAGCTTATGGAAATATGTGGGAGATTATGGGAATATTTGGAAGCTTATGGGAATATGTAGGAGCTTATGGGAGTATGTAGGAGCTTATTGGAATAGGTAGGAGCTTATGGGAATATGTGGGAGCTTATCGGAATATGTGGAAGCTTATGGGAATATGTAGGAGTTTATGGGAATATTAGGAGCTTATGGGAATATGTAGGAGCTTATTGGAATAGGTAGGAGCTTATGGGAATATGTGGGAGTTTATGGGAATAAGTGGGAGCATATGGGAATAAGTGCTAATTAATTCAACTCCTGTTTAGTATTTGGAAAATGTGACTACTCCAATTTTTCAATTTTTTAAACGGACTATAAGCTTCGTTTCATTTTCTGCTATACAATGCTCAACTGTCATGCATAAGTAGATTCAACTCTATGTCAGTTATCAAAAAAGAGAGCTAAGTAAATAGAGAAAGAAATATATAGAATATGAATATATGGGGACTTACGGGAATGTGCGGTAGCTTACGGGAATATGTGGGATTTAAATTTGTATATATATATATATATATATATATATATATATAAATATATATATGTATATATATATATATATATATATATGTATTTATATATATATATATATATATATATACATATATATATATGTATATATATATATATATATATATATATACAGAGATAGAGAAAGAGAGAAAAATTTTATGAGAGAGACAGAGAAGGAGAAAGTGAGCGAACTAAAGAGAAAGAGAAAGAAAGAATGGGAATATTTAGGAGCTGATGTGAATATGTAGGAGCTTATGGGAATATGCGGGAGCTTATGGGAATATGTGAGAGGTTATGGGAATATGTAGGAGGTTATAGGAATATGTAGGAGCTTATGGGAGCATTAGGAGCTTATAGGAATATGTAGGAGCTTATGGGAATAGGTAGCAGGTTATGGGAATATTTGGGAGCTTATGACAATATGTAGAAGCTTATGGGAATATGTAGGAGGTTATGGAAATATGTGGGAGCTTATGAGAATATCTTGGTGCTTATTAGAAATATGTTGGAGATTATAAGAACATTAAGAGCTTATGGGAATATGTAGGAGCTTATGGGAATATGTGGGAGCTTATGGCAATATGTAGAAGCTTATGGGAATATGTAGGAGGTTATGGGAATATGTAGGAGCTTATGGGAATATTTCGGGTAAATAGGAATATGTAGGAGCTTATGGAAATATGTATGCACTTATTGGAATATTAGGTGCTTATGGCAATATGTAGGAGCTTATGGGAATATTAGGAGCTTATGGGAATATATGGGAGCTTATGAGAATATCTGGGAGCTTATGGAATATGTAGGAGGTTATGGGAATATGTAGGAGCTTATGGGAATAAGTGGGAACTTATGGACATAGTAGGTGCTTATGTGAATATGTAGGAGCTTTTTGGAATAAGTAGGAGCTTATGGGAATATAAGGAGTTTATAAGAATATTAGGAGCTTATGGGAAAATGTAGGAGGTTATGGGAATATGTAGGAGCTTATGGGTAAAAGTGGGAGCTTATGGGAATATTAGGTGCTTATGGGAAAATGTAGGAGCTTATGGGAATATTTGGGAGCTTATGGGAATATGTGGGAGATTATTTGGAATATGTAGGAGTTTATAAGTACACTAGGAGCTTATGGGAATATGTAGGAGCTTATTGGAAAATGTAGGAGCTTATGGGAATAAGTGGTAGCTTATGGGAATATTAGGTGCTTATGGGAATATGTAGGAGCTTATGGGAATAAGTAGAAGCTTATGGGAATATTAGGAGCTAATAAGAAAATTAGGAGCTTATGGGAAAATATAGGAGCTTATGGGATTATGTGGGAACTTATGGGATTATGTGGGAGGTTATTGGGAATATGTAGGAGTTTATAAGAATATTAGGAGCTTATAGGAATATGTAGAATCTGATTGTAATTCGTGGGAGCTTATGGGAATATGTAGGAGCGTATGGGAATATGTAGGAGCTTATGGGAATATGTGGGAGCTTATGGGAATATGTTGGAGCGTATGGGAATATGTTGGAGCGTATGGGAATATGTAGGAGCTTATAAGAATATTAGTAGCTTATGGAAAATGTAGGAGCTTATGGGAATATTTGGGAGCTTATGGAAATATGTGGGAGTTTATTAGGAATATGTAGGAGTTTATAAGAACATTAGGAGCTTGTGGGAATTTGTAGGAGCTTTTGTGAATATGTAGAAGCTTATGGGAATATGTGGGAGCTTATGGGAATATGTGGGAGGTTATTAGGAATATGTAGGAGTTTATAAGAATATTAGGAGCTTATGGGAATATGTAGGAGCTTATGGGAATATGTGGGAGCTTATGGGAATATGTAGGAGGTAATGGGAATATGTAGGAGCTTATAAGAATATTAAAAGCTTATGGGAAAATGTAGGAGCTTATGGGAATATGTGGGAGCTTATGGAAATATGTTGGAGGTTATTAGGAATATGTAGGAGTTTATAAGAATATTAGGAGCTTATGTGAATATGTAGGAGCTTATGGGAATATGTGGGAGCTTATGGGAATATGTAGGAGCTTATGGGAATATGTGGAAGCTAATCGAATATAAAGGAGCTTACGGGAATATAAGGAGCTTATGGGAAATTCCGGAGCCTATGGGAATATGTAGGAGCTTATGGGAATATGTTGGACCCTGTGGGTATATGTAGGAACTTATGGGAATTTTTGGGAATATATATATATATATATATATATATAGATATATATATATATATATATATATATATTACATTTACCGGAATAGTAGAAAAATAATACAAATATCTGACCAACTTAATTAATGTTAAAATGATTTTAGGATGATTTTATCATAATATTTTAAAGACTGCATTGTTTGATGGATATAAAGTTAATAAATTTTGCTGGAAGTCTATCATAGTTATAAAAAAGAAAAAAAAAGAGAAGAATAATCAGAAAGTGTGTGAAGTCCCTGTAAAGATGAGATGAAATCTCTTAGATCCTATAAACCACTAATGGGACGGTTTTATTGGTGCCCTTCTTTCATCCCCACCAAAGCCGATAGTGCAACGGCCAAGGAGGCATCATAGGTGTTATAGCGGGGACTTTAGCCATGGTTTGAAATGTCCATTGGTCCTCACTTAGAGATCGGAGGTGGACAGTCGAGCGCTTAGCCATACGACCATCCGTCCACCTTAGATAGTAACAATATTTAAAAAGTAAATATTAATAATTGCAAAACATCGCCCAGATATCGATAACACATATGACCCAAATAGTATTTGAACACGGATCTTTTTTTTTTTTATCTTTTTCTAGCATCAAGACGACAAAAAAGGTGAGTTTTGCTTTTTTAAATTTAACTTTTATCAATTTAAGCTATGTTTGATAAAGCTGCTTTTTTAATCTATATAAATAATAGTGGTGTGGGTTCTGCGTTAAATCGAAAGTTAAGAATTAATACAACTGTACTCTTGTTTAAAATCGTCAAACGTAAACAATAGTAATAAAAATCATGAAAAAATCGTATCTGTACAAAAATAAAAAATAACCTAGCCTTCTGATCAAATCAAAGGGAATATAACTCTATGCAAAGGTTTTGCAGGGTACAGCTAGTATTTAAATAAGATGTATTGTGTAAGAAAATTCATGAAATAAATTATTAAAATCGTTAGCAATATGTTATAGGAAAAAAACTTTAGTAAGAAGAAATGAACTAAAAAACTAATGTCTAAATTAAAGAACTAGCAATCTAAATCACTCTAATATATTTGACAGACAACCACTTATAATATATTTAATAAACAACCACTTATAATATATTTAACAGAAAACCACTTCCAGTATATATATATATATATATATATATATATATATATATATATAACAGACAACCACTGTCAATGAACCAGACATATAAAGGACAAACATACATTTTGAACTTTCGATGACTAATTCGCTGTATAAAAACATTGTATATGAGTGTATATCATGCACACGTTAATTTAAGCTGTAAACACTTTATGAACGTTCGAGTGACACTCATTGAATTTACGAAAACACTCAACTCATGCCATATTCATCAAGTATCTGTAATACTCCAATAGTCTTTTATACTTCCTTACATTTCTATATGTAATGATTTCTAATATATTCTTCTATTTCATCTACCACTATTGATATTGAAGTTTGCCTGACAAGACGTTAAGTAGTAAGTACATATTTCTTTATTTTTACAGCCGTTCTCATTCTTTTTAGAGCATTTTCGAAAAAAAATGCTCTATTGTCCTCGTTTTGTCTGTCTGTCTGTCTGTCATCACCCTAGATCTCAATAACCATAAGTCCTAGACCCATGATTTATATATCATTTTGTAGGTCTTGGCTTGCCAAGAAATGACTTTTTTTCCATTTCGCGATCTGACCTCTCAGGGCCGTAAAAGGGGCCTTAGTACCGTTTTTTTATAATATAAGCTATATTAATAAAGGAGCGCTATATCTCAGCAACCATAAGTTCTAGACCCATGATGTATATATCATTTTGTAGGTCTTGGCCTGCCAAGAAATAACTTTTTTTCTATTTCGCAATCTGACCTCTCAGGGCCGTAAAAGGGGCCTTAGTACCGTTTTTTATAAATATTAATAAAGGAGCGCTATATCTCAGCAACTATAAGTCCTAGACCCATGATGTATATATCATTTTGTAGGTCTTGGCCTGCCAAGAAATAACTTTTTTTCCATTTCGCGATCTGACCTCTCAGGGCCGTAAAAGCGGCCTTAGTACCGTTTTTAATAAATATTAATAAAGGAGCGCTATATCTCAGCAACTATACGTCCTAGACCCATGATGTATATATCATTTTGTAGGTCTTGGCCTGCCAAGAAATGACTTTTTCCATTTCGCGATCTGACCTCTCAGGGCCGTAAAAGGGGCCTTAGTACCGTTTTTTACTATATAAGCTTTATTAATAAAGGAGCGCTATATCTCAGCAACTATAAGTCCTAGACACATGATGTATATATCATTTTGTAGGTCTTGGCCTGCCATGTGTACATCATTTTGCGATAGGACCTCTGAGGGCCGGGCTTCAGGGCTCCTAAGGGGCTTATATATTATATATACACCTTGTACGTTCAATAGCCCGTTCATTTGGTGCGAAATACTGCAGCACGTAGTTTCACCAAGATATATTAAGAAACTCATCAAATGACTATAATTTCGAATGTTTTCAATTATGAGTCCTATTTCAGTAACCACAAACCACTTGTAGTTAGATTTAAGAGACAATAATTTTTTTTCAAATATAAAGAAACGTCTTTATAATTTTTTTTTACAAATATATGCATTACACAATTGAATTTATAAACATTTCCAAAATTTACAAATATTTACTGAAAGCTAACAAACGTACTGATACATAACACGAAAATGCGCTAACACGTCCTGTGTCCAGAATGGAACAGGTTTAATTGCTTGTTTTTCTTTGCAGTACCCCAGAAAGTGTGAAACTATGCCCGCGGGAAACCGCCGGCGCATGCGTTGGTAAATACATATAATTACTTTCATTACGGGATGTGCTTACATTTCTAATGTGAGAGGGCGAATGGTCGCGCGGTTTCACTGCCGAACTGAGGGTTCGATTTTCGGTGAGGACCAATGGATATCTCAGCTTGCACGGTGCGCTGACACAACGAGGGAGCCATAACAATATGATATCGCTAGCCTCGTTATTACTGAACACCCATAGACTCTTGCTGTTATTGGTGTAGTACATACATGGATTATCGTTTATAAAGCATTTCCTTATTCTATATCTTTAAAGTCACTTTGAATATAATTTACTTTCCTTAAGATCGTACAGACATTTTTATTAGCTATATATCATTCATGTATACTATATATTCTGTATACTATATATTCTTTGTTTTTACTCGAATAAATTCAATTATTTAATCCAGCAAATGAATATCTTAGCTAGCACTGGCCTATATAAATTCAATTATATAATCCAGCAAATGAATATCTTAGCTAGCACTGGCCTATATAAATTCAATTATATGATCCAGCAAATAAATATCTTAGCTAGCAATGGCCTATATAAATTCAATTATATAATCCAGCAAATGAATATCTTAGCTAGCACTGGCCTATATAAATTCAATTATATAGTCCAGCAAATGAATATCTTAGCTAGCACTGGCCTAGACAGCAAGGTTTATTGAAGGTGTATTATTAATTGTGCGGATACCTGTTCCGTAGCAATGTACCCTAATCAGTTATGATCGTAGTACTGAATATTAGGAAACTATTATTTATATTGTATTCATTATGACTATTTTTTTTTCTAAAAGGAAGTGACCCGATTTCTCTGTATGAGAAAAGTCCAGAGCCTGAAGATCACTACGATACATTAGAAAACATCGATACAGAAATAAATAATTTGAACGCATTGGATCACGATTACGATACTTTAGACCAAATCGATCCAGATAATCCTTATTCGGTGATTGATTCATAGATATTACAAGAACGGCAAGAAATATTATATGGACTCAAGTGCATTTCAGATGAAAGAAAAAAAGTCAACTTGTTAAAGCTTATGAAAAGAATTATCGTCTACCAAGAAAAGAGTTAAAATGCAATAGGCTTAAACGTTTTTCAAATTTAAAACTAGATTCTTAAATGTATATAGTAAGCTGGCAATCTGGGCAGATGAAGTGTAGACTTCATTTATTTCTATAACCTCGGCATATGAAGGGATTATATGGTTAGTACAACGCCCAGCCGCCTTTACTTCCCCAACTTTAAGTCAGGTACCCATTTAAATTTACATACATTTGTATTATTTTAATAGTTTGATGCATTTCGGGGCATTTTAATAGTCAAACGAGGTGTACATTCTAAACGTAAAGCTCTCTTATTACAAGAATTGATTTACATAGTTAAATCGATATAACATAAGTAGATGGATAGGTTTTTGTGATCATACAAGAAACATTTTTTAATACATTTTACATCAGAAATCAGGCCTTCAGCAAAATTTACCAACAGTTAAAAACAACTCTGTCATGAGAATAATAAGCCCATCTAATGTCTCTCGGATTCCTTAGCCCTTCCCACCTTGTATTCTGACCAGATGACCATGATTCCAATTTTTACTCTACAAAACTCATACGACTCAACACTTTTTTAGGGCTGCCAACTATTTTTGAAGAATTATCCAAATAAAAACGTGTCGAATATTTATATTATAATAAAGTTAAAGCAAAAAATTAAAATTTTTCCAAAATATCTAGATCAGGATCCAAAAACATCCAGATTTTTAGTCCTACATAATATCTTGACTTTAAAAGTGTTGTTGACCAGTGTCGTCATCTAAAGATGGCATGGTATGAGTGATGATATATAAACACAAAGATATAGCTGTTAGAGATGAGATAGATGACTGAAAATCAAATTGATTAGTTGAACTCTTTTATTAAGAAGCTGTGAGTCAGAGCGGTTGTCTATACATTACTGTATATACATATGCATATAGTTTATTCATTAAATTTTGTTGAAAATACACTGCATGCAGTTGTGTAGTAATTTTAATGTAGCTCGTGAGTGTGATGTGTAAATAAAAAGGCCGTTATTGGTAATTGACTACAAATTTAAAAAATTGACGAAACATTTAATCATTTTCAGATGAAACCACATTAAGTGTTAACCTTCAAAGAAGAAGCTTCACATTTTCAACATAAATGCTAGTGTTCTATCACACTCAATGCTTAAGAGTTCCCCTTATCAGATAAAAAATGGTTTATTAGCCTACATCTCCTTAAATGCATAAGGACAGCTCTGGGCGTGACGGAAACTATCGTTTAGAGTAATTTTTTGTTACCCATAACTATAACAAAGCTAAACGTTTGTTCCAGGTCCCGCAAATAGCATTTGTCCAACCGCAAGCCCGCCACAAGTAAATACCTTTCAGATTACTAAAAGTTGGCATTTGAAAGCGTTTTTTTTTGTACTTTGTCTAATTCCTCCGAATAAACCGTTCAAGAAAATGGAGAAGCAGCCTACTTTTGTTTAGGGGGTCCAAAACAAAGCTTTGTCCGGGTCCCGTTAAAACCTAGAAACAGCTCTGTCAAACATCTTCTAATTTGTAGGCTCCATATATCACATAAAGATATCGGTATTTCTTATATTCCGAAATAGTGTGCCATTAAACTCTACAGTGATACATCTCATAACAGGGGCTATCGTCAGCTAATTCGTGAGGCGTCGTTGATCTCTACAAAAAGAGGCTCCTCTGAGTCCATTTGATGCCATGAGCACTGAGTAACTGTCACCACTCCCTTATACACACGCATATCAACTTGTTCTATCAGATCTTTTTAATCAATATTACGTTATAGGCCTACACCGATACAAAATAAAGATACGAATCCACTTCCACTTCTGATGACCAGCAGCTACATGCATGGGCGTATTCATGGGGGGCTAAGGGGGCATTTGTTCCCCCCTACATTATGAAAAAAATGTCATATAAGAGGGAGGCATTTGTTCCCCCCCCCCCTTACATTTAAAAAAAATGTTATGAAGTTGTTATTTGCCCCCCCCCCCCGTGGAAAAATTTCGCCCCCCCCTAGAAAAATTCCTAGCGACACCCATGGCTACATGAGATTATGTATACGATTTCTAACATGCACTTTGCGCTTCATCCCTTCTGCCTCCTGTCAATTTACTTATCATATGTCCTAATAAGTATATCTAAATTCGCTTCTTCTCTTTCTTATATTTCATAATCAGAAATGAATAATATATAATTCATTATACAAATTATATAACAAAAAATGTAAGCCCTTTTTGTATTCTATTTAAAAAAAAAATCCATCCCCCCAGAGCCGTTATTAACGACAATTAGGACGGCTGCCTAGCCCCCCCCCCACACACACACACTGTTGGGAGTTTTATTATGTGTTAGCTAAAATAACTAAGATGACTTAACAGTTTTGGGGCAGAGTGTCTAAAATCATTACGCCAGCCCACTAGTTTGGGTGTTACCGCCATTCTTATCAGTGAAGCGAAAGTCCCACTCTTGTTATTGTTAGACTTCATTCTGAACCTATGAGTATACCATGCAATAAATTTCGCCCGACCCTCCTACCATGAATGTAGAATGTGCACTAGGAGTACACACAATTTGTTAAGAACTAAACAAAATGACTTCTTTAATCATCAGCCTCATAGTGACGTATGCGGTTGGTGGCGGAAGGAGGGTAGAAGGACAAAGTAAAAGTGTTGAGGGGGGGTGGGGGTTAAGCGCCATGACCTCCTTAGGTCGGATGGTTGGGGGTTAAGCGCCATGACCTCCTTAGGTCGGATGGTTGGGGGTTAAGCGCCATGACCTCCTTAGGTCGGATGGTTGGGGGTTAAGCGCCATGACCTCCTTAGGTCGGATGGTTGGGGGTTAAGCGCCATGACCTCCTTAGGTCGGATGGTTGGGGGTTAAGCGCCATGACCTCCTTAGGTCGGATGGTTGGGGGTTAAGCGCCATGACCTCCTTAGGTCGGATGGTTGGGGGTTAAGCGCCATGACCTCCTTAGGTCGGATGGTTGGAGGCGGCACCCACATTGTTGTCACTCTACGAATTTTCAATTTTTATCAGCGATAGGACTAACGAGACAATTTCTTATCGGAACATTTACTTAACACATTTAGTAATAGCTAGTTACGTTTTTAAGTGTTTTTGAAGTGATTTCTGTGTATCAGTTCAAAAGTGATGTTTTTATTTTATTTTATTAATTTATTAAAAAGAAAAAAAAATATATGTAATCTGAACTAACGTGGACATTCTTTCTTGAAATATTATTTTAAAAAAAAATTGAAATTTTATGTCTTTGAAATGATTTTTTTTTTCAAATTCGACTAAAATATTGGTTAATATGTAACGACCATTAAAAATAATTTAAATTAACAAGAACAACAAAAATACAAAAAAGAAATAATGAAAAATGTATTTTTTGTTAGTTTTAATTTATATTAAATGAAAAAAAAAACAACGACAAATAAATTATTTTATTTAAAAGTAACAAATGCAGTAAACAATGACGTTCGTCATGACGCAAGCACCATGTAGGTCAATCATGGCAGAGTAGTCAGTCGGTTAAGGGCGACAATCACCAATGTTATACATTTACTATTTACAAACCAGAGCTGAATAGTTGTCATACTTACACATAGAATATATGATATTGTACTTACAAAATTTGTGATATCTATACATATTTGTGATACATATGGATATTTTTTTTTATTTGATAATTAAAATGTAATATTATTGTAAAACCGCTTTAAACTTAAAATGTGATAACACGCTTCATATTCTTATCCCCTTTAGCCTACAGTATATTATTATTGCTCAGTCTTCAATATTAACAAATATTAGACTTTTTACATGGGTGAAATATATCTTAAAGACAAATCGAGAGGCAGACATATATGACCGACAAATTCAAAGTGAAACTACAGAATATAAATTACGTAGAAAGCATACAGCTATTTAAAAGTCCTCCATCAACAGCTAAACAGATTTCGCCATTTGAGTTATTTTACTTGTTAATAGAATTGTATCACATCTAAATATTGATAAACAGTAGAATGATACTCAAAGATGGCGGGTGGCGGAAAAATATATTTAAATTTACGATGCGCATTGTGTATGATTTATACTATACGCGTGATATACTTTATATCTTTTGAGTATCACTGTGTTTTAAGATAAATCCCTTATTGTGGAAAGCTTTTTTTTTTATATTTAACCATGCCAATTTTCAATAAAGTTAGGATGTTTTAAAAACAGTGACTAATAATAGCATTATGAAAAGCCGGCTTATAGACAAGAGCTATATTACATAAATTTAAGGATGTTGAAATTTAGTATAAGGATGATCTTCAGTTGTGTTTAGATTCAATCTACAGTATTCATCATCCGAAGTGAAGGTACCTGTTCTATATGATGCGTTCGATGTATTAAATTCCTCACTTTCTAATTTAATTGTATCATGTTCGTTTATCAATTCGCCGTTGTTAATTTTAGATTTCCTATCGGGAACTTTGAATTCCAGTGAAACGGGCTCAACATTTAATGCATTATTAGAAATGGATTTAAAAGTTATATCATGTAACTGTTGTGTATAATCACTGTTTACGTTCTCAAATGTGAATTTCTCTTTAACATTATTCACGTTTGTTGCCATCATATTTCTACTTTCAGATTGCTCTTTATATGTCACGTGTAGTGCGTTTAGCGGCTTAAATCGTGCATAGTTCTCATAATGACCTACTGTATCTGATGTTAGGTCATCACTGTGCATTTGATCCAATTCACTGTTCATCTCGTCGCTGATTGGCTGTGCACTCAAGCCGTTTATCAGCTGACTGTTATCACATTGGTCAGATAGAGTAATGTAAGCACTGCTTATCGCTTGTTCAGATCTCTTGCATTCACTTTCCCCCGATTCCTTCCCGGTATTTTCAGAATCATCTCTAGGGGATATTTTCCTCTTGACATGATACGAATGTCCATCATTTATAGGCGTCAGATAATCCGAGTCTGTTGAGTCATCTCTATAAACGGCTGAGATGTCCAACTGTCCCCGACTTTCTCTTTCCTTTCGATGATCGAATTCATCAACAATATCCTCGGAGCTTTTTATCAATATTTTTGTCTCTACTTGGTAAAAGTCGGCATCATCTACTGGTGTAATATATTCAGTGTCCGCACCTAGTGGTGTTACATAATTGTGATTTTCGCCGTCGTCTGGCGTTATGTAATCGGTCTGCAGTAAAAAGACTTGCTGCTCGTTCTGTGTGACGTCATTGTCAATTACTTCATCAAATACTTCGGGAACTTGCCTCATGTCATCTAGCGTCTCATACTGATCTTCACGAAGTTGAAGCACTGAATCTAAAAGTTAAATTTGGAAAACAGCCAACAGAAAGTTATTTTGTAAAAAAAATAATATATGAAAAAAGATGTTTCTTCATTACTGAATTTTTTTCGGCCTTTGGTCATTTTATTAAGCCAGTCGTCTAAGCCACCCCCTCCTCCACTTTGAAATAGGACATGAGTATTTGTCATATGTGTCACCTGGCAGTAATTAACTTAGCTCACGTCCCTTACAAAACTGATGCCGTAGCATTATACCCTAACCCCACATTAAATCGGCAACATCTCGTTTATCAATCAAATGCAATTTGTTTTGTACGACGACATTTATTCTTTTACTAGCTGTACCCTGCAAAACCTTGATCGGTAGGCTAGGTTATTTTTTTTTTGGTTTCGGGCAGATCCGATTTTTTTTCATGATTGAATTTTAAACTGGAATACTGTTGTATTAATTCTTTACTTTCGATTTAACGCAGAGCCCAAATAGCTTATATATATATATATATATATATATATATATATATATATATATATATATATATATATTATTTTTCCTTAAACGATCTGAGCTAGTATGTTGTGTCCCTAATAAGGAAAGTTAATATGATCTCTTTAAAAAATGAAACTTCGGTCGTTGGGCTGACGTTCTTTCCATCAGCGAAAAAATGCCAATGGTTTACAATTTTCATAACATTTTTCTAAGCATTCTTGCGTTTTCTGATAAAACTTAAATACATTTGTCTTGAATGTTGGCTAGAATAACACTAGAATCCCACCATAAAAAATAATATCATCAATTATTTTAACGTTCGATAAAAATAACTCACTTTGTATATTGTCAACTTTGTTCTTTGAAATCCTGTTAAAATAAATAACATATATCCAATTTTAGATTTCATAGAGGTGAGCTTAATAACTCACATCAGTTCATTAAATGTTTTATCAAATTCATTAGTCTGTATGGTACATAATGTCCTACTAGACAGCTATATTTATGATGAGGTAGTATTACATAAATATACGTCATAAAGTATACCGTAATGAGTGTACCTACTAGTAGTCATACATAAATATACGTCATAAAGTGTACAGTAATGAGTGTACTGTACATATTAGTCATACACAAATATACGTCATAAAGTATACAGTATTGAGTGTACCTATGAGTAAACATAAATATACGTCATAAAGTATACAGTACATGAACGTACCTAGACTCTGTCTTTTGCGTTTCTGAAATTAAAAATAAAATAGAAATTATGAATATTACATGTTCATACAAATGATTTCTTTAAATTGGAATTTAAAGTACTTTTGTATATAATCTAATGTATGAGAAACTTATTTGCATGTACGGACATACTTTTCCAATATTTGGCTGCAATGAATGCGACAAACAATAAGACCACCACACCAACCACACAGCCAGATATGATTACAATAATGGATATTTTCTCTTTCGTGGATTTCTTGCTATCAGAAAATGTTGATATAGTCTGTACACCTTTTTCTGTCAGATTTTTTAAACCAACACTAACTGGTGGCCACATGGCTGTAAATCATAAAAAAAATAATCAATTATTTATTTAAAGCATGATAAATCTAATAATAAGAGAATAATAACCAATCCTCCATAAGTCTAATGATAACCAAACCAAATAATGAGGTCAACACTGACCCCAGTGAGGCAGCTGACAGGTGAAGCTCACAGGACCAAATCTACTGCAGCTTTCATTTGAACCAATAGACAACGTCTCTTTTATAACTACTCTACATTTCTTACTGCTGTCTCCCAAAATCAATGTCGTTGTGTTTAACCTGGACATGTATTCTGTATTATTTGAAAATTAAATAAAAAAAGTATTTATTAAACAGTTAACACCAAAAAAAAAAAAAAATTTAGCCAGAGACTATTTAGCTGCATTGGCCAATGTGGTCAAAGGAATAACTATTTTAGCTTTTTTTTTTTAAAGTGAATTTGTTCTCTAACAAAGTCAGCAGTTTCTTGTTTGTTTTTTGTTTTTTTTTTGCGTTTTAGTTAGTTAGTCTACAAAAATAGATGTAATTCGTTTGTTTTAACATGATCAAAACGATGATTTTTCGTTTACCTAATTTAGAGTCGAAATAATATCTAAAATACAAAGGGCATCTATTTTACCATGTATACAGGCGGTTAGCGTATTGTCTATATATCCACTGGTGACGTTACCACCTTCAGATGTGCAGCTCGCAACAGCAGAGTCACGTGTAGGAGGAACAGGACCCTTAACACTGACACACTTGCCATCTCTGGACCGACACCAACCTTTCGGACATTTTCCATCTGGCAAATTATTTATATATGTTCCATCATTGCCGCAATGACATAAAGAATAGAAAAATCGGTTATCTATTTATTATATCATGATTAATATATTCAAAAACACACTAAATGTTATATATTGCTAGATATTTACTAGATTATTCTATAATTCTATAATTTCAATTACATTAGACATGTGTATGCTTATATAGTGAATTGAAATATTATAATATTTAAATGCAGATATTAATAACAATATTTTGACTTGTAGAAATAACATGTTGGTTTTAACGTGATGTTTTTTTTTTAAATTCTGTAATTTCATTATCAACGAAATGTTGATGTTTACCTGCTATTTTAATCTGACAAATGTAGTGGAATTCTGTAAACAAGTCGCATTTATTAGATGCACCAAATGACAACGGGTTTAGCTGTATCACTCTGCAAGATGTTTCCCCCTCGCTAATTATAAGTGATGTTACTTTATTTTCTATCATCTGCCCTAAACAATTATAAGTTATACGTTATAAAAATACTTAATAACTGCATTTTATAACTATACATTATAACTATACTTTATAACTATTTTATTTTGATGATAATTTCTTAGCAAAAGAACAGTATATTTAGCAGATCTATACAAATGTAGTTTTTAGCTTGCTTTGATCTATTTTCGTGAAATATTTGTTTATAACTAGCAGTACCCTGCAAAACATTTGCATAGAGTTATATCCCCTTAGGCTTGATACGTAAGCTAGGTTATTTTTGGTTTCGGGCAAATCCGATTTTTTCATGATTGTATTTTAAACTGGAATGCTGCTGTATTAATTGTTTACTTTCGATTTAATGCAGAGCCCAAATCGCTTTTATATATATTATGTTTAAAACACTGACTTCTAAAATGAAAAACAAACAAACAAAACAGTGCAGTCTGTTAACACCTGTAACACACTCCTGAACCTCGTACTCGGTGTGGTCTTTGATAGTACTACCGCCATAATATATGCAACGGATATTCCCGGTGTCATAATTAGCTAAAGGATTTCTAATTTCTGCTAACAGGCATCGTCTCTTTGTTGTTGGGCACCATTCTGGAGGACAGATGTCTCCTAGAAAAAACAACACAGAATTGGTAATTAAAATGCATGATTCTAATTGGAGGTATACGTTGATCATTCGTTAAAGTAGATCGTTCCAACATTGTTTAGTTTCGTAATGAGCGTTTACTTTAAAACACGTGTTCCTGCGTATTCTAAATGTTTTTTACTGTATTAATATGGCCATTGACTACTCATCTCCCATCACCACCCACATCATGCTCACCCATCGACATTACCAGCCTGATTCCTCAATCAGCCACGCAACCGAGAACAGCCATATTGCTGCCTTGTAAGACAAGCCAGTGATTTTAATAAACATAAAGGTTTAACATTTTTTGTTATTTTACCTTTTCATAATAAACGACAGAAATATACATGTTTAATTCACATGTTACACAATCACTTAATATTCCATGGCAACAGGAAAAGACGAGTTCTACACCTCGTCTTGTCCAATAGCCCTTAAAAGTTAAGGAAACTTTATATACTAAGGTTACATTTATAGACTACATCACAGCTTTCCAGTTTAAGTTAACATACCTTCCCCTAGAATTTCGAAGGTATAGTTGAATTCCATTTGACCATTCTTCCAATTCCTAATGCCAACTACGTATGTGTTGTAGTCTGACACTTGTATATCTCGTATTTCGAAATATAACATGATGTGTATAGGAGACAAAGATGTCCAGTTAAAACGGAACTTGTCTTGGTCGCCATCTGAGCTTAAAAGTTGCTCGTTTAACGAAACACTATTATAAGAGCTGAAATGTCGCTTGCCATCCAGTATGCATAATGAAAAGGCTGCGTTTGAACCAATATGAGTCTTTATTGTTGGAATTATGGAACTATAAAAACATAGCTGAATGGGACCTACAAGAAAAAAGGAAATTTATGTATGAGATTAAAAAAAAAATTGGGAATCTAGTAATAATCTCTATGATTAAGTTAACTAAAATAAAAAAAAAGTATGTAATTTGTATAAAAAAACAACTTTGTATTCTTTTAACACATTTCGTCAGTGTATATGTTACCGGCAATGTGTGAAATTCCGACATTCTATAGAATGCCGGCAATGTATAGAATACATGTTCAGTTTTGTTGTAAAATTTTGTATACTTTTCCTAGGCATTCTATACTAGTATCGTTATTTGACGTACTTCATAATGCCCGTTTGGCTATTGGTCATGAAGGATCGGACTAAACGTTGCAATAACTATCACCCAAATACAAGAACATTACACGTCATGATAGTAAACTTTATGTTAACCTTTGTTCAATACTCACGAGCTTCGCTCGCCATCATCAATTGCGTTAAAATTGGCGGACGTAGGCCAGTTACATGCTTAGCCGCACGGCAACTGGGCATTGTATAGAATGCCTAAGAAATGTATGAAGTAGCAATTTATTTCATACTTTGCCTGAAAAATTCAGGCATTCTATACATTACCGGATTTCTCACATAGCCGGTAACATGTACATTATTTAATTATACAACTAGTGATTAATTGTTGTTGTTTTGCACACTTGTAACTAGCACGTAAAATCAACTATGTTAATAAAACATAATGAGAAAAAAGATACATTCGAGAAAAAGTTTATAATACTGTTAATTTTTTATCCAATTAGAACATCTAATTAAATGATAAAAAATATATTTAATGCATATTATTATTATGAAACATTCACATGCGATATTCTACATAAAATAATTTGTAGGTGTGTACAAAATGAAGTGCCTACATGTATTGACAGATTATGAGTGAGAAAATGTGATATTTTTTTCAATGAATATACGTTTTAGTGTGAGATCAATTGTTTGTACCTACATGGTTCTACCAAAAGATATATGACTGAGTGAGATGTCAAGCTGTTGTTACTATATTTAACTCCACATTTGTACATGCCAGAGTCATTACATTTTGCATTATCTAGGCTGTACTCAAGAACCGTATCAGTGGTGCTGTAGACTGTAACATTGGATTCATTTTGTAGATAAATGACATTTGGCGTGAAATTCGACACCGATTTGCAGCGAAATTTCAACGGATCATCTTTGTTGACTTCGATACTTGATTCATTGTTTAGTCTCTCATTGTTCAAACTAAAAGTAACGATGTGATCTGAATCTATGTAAAAAAAAATCAAAGCCAAATAAGAATGACTATCTTTCTCTACATAATGAAACTATATATTTTTCTAACAACAGTTAGATATTTTTAGTTTATATATGTATATATGTATATATATATATATATATATATATATATATATATATATTGTTATAGCTCTGCTTCACCCCCCACTGGTCGCACCCCTGCCCCGAGATGAATGATGACTTTTGTACGCCTACACATTGTTAATTCGGTTGTTCATCCCCACCTTTGTTACAAGTTATGAAATAGTGTAATTTGCACTGCAACCCACGCAAGGACCTTCACCCTCTATTTTAGCGGGAAAACGATGAATTTAGCGTGGGTGTGACTACTCGTAAATGGAACTTTGATGTGATTCATGAGACGAACGAACGAACACGGGACAACGAGAGAACAGATCGAACAGGAGATCCGATGAAAAGGACGGAGAGGACGGACATAAGAAGTGGAGAACCCCAGGTCTGTTGATGCAGCGAGTTCGTTATCGGCACATTGCCAGCGATAACACGTAGACTCGTTTCAACTGGGTTAGTTGTTTTGTTGTAGCCTTGACTTATTATAACCTGTACATTGTAGACTGTGAATAAATCTTATTATAACCTGTACATTGTAGACTGTGAATAAATCTTATTATAACCTGTACATTGTAGACTGTGAATAAATCTTATTATAACCTTTACATTGTAGACTGTGAATAAATCTTATTATAACCTGTACATTGTAGACTGTGAATAAATCTTATTATAACCTGTACATCGTAGACTGTGAATAAATCTTATTAGTCAATTAACGAACCCATGTATCCTTTAGTGCATACCTAGAGAGATTTTGGAAATTAGCAACAATATATATTAGTAAACGAAAATTCATGCCTGATTTTAAGGAATGGCTATATCAACAATAAATCGGACAAAGGATGGAACACTTCATTGCATTTTAAGTATTTATTACATTAGTTTTATAACTAAAGAAATATAAAATTAAAATTTCAGATTTGATATTCACGTGCTAAAATAATGAATTGCTCCCCCTACATTTTGTTACAATGCACACACAACGTAGTGGGACTGATGGCCGAGTGGTGTAGATACTCGACTGTCAACCTAAGAGTCCTGGGTTCGATCCTCGGTGAGAAGTTGGGGAAGTAAAGGCGGCAGGGCGTTGCGCTAACAACACAATTCCTTCATAAGCTGAGGTTATAGAAACAGATGAATTCTACACTTCATCTGCCCCGATAGCCCTTTAGGGCTAAGGGAACTTTACTTTTACACACAACGTTAAAAATAAACATAATTTATTTTGATTTTACTTAATAAAGAAAATCAATAAATAAATTATGTCAGAGCATTTTTGTAGGAAGTTTTAACTGGGCAGCAATCAGGGTGCAGGATATGGGGGAGGGGGGGTTGGGGTGGGTAAAGGGAGAACAATAAGGGAAAAAATACAGTACATATAATGCACCTAAATGATACCATATAAAACAAGTAATCACTTTACTAGCGTTAGCAACTATACCCTTTCTAAACGTGTAGAAATAGAGCTTAAGGATATTACATGCGTAGTTTAAAGAAATATCAATACATACTTTGCTATTGTATTTTAAAAATACATGATTAGATTATACTGAATAACTTATATTAGTGTTTTGGTGTTTAAATATTAAATAAAAATCACTCACCTGACCAAACATGAACGTAAAAGAACATAATGCTGAAGTAGTGCAACGAAGAATACATCATCAACTTGCAGCAACACACACAATTATTGATAGAATGCCAAAATCAAACCATGGCTAACTATTTCAAGTAACTTCGTAATATGTTTTAAATTAAAAAAAAAATTTCTTACGTAGTTTTTTTTTTTAATTTTTTATATATGAACTGAAACCATTCAGATGAAATAATTTAAAAAGAATCAACAATTTCAAATATTAGTATAAAGCATTTAAATAAAAACAAATTAGCAGCTTGTTAAATTTTCATAACAGTGATAAGTAGTCTTCCTCCCTCTAATTTCACGAACAAAAGACAAAGAAGTAATAATTTCAATGTATGATCAGAAAATTGGGTTAAAAAAAAAACTAAATGTATAGGATGTACAATTATCAGGAAGTACAATTGTGAAGTATCATATTTGTATGTCATAAATGACAATAACTATTCCTGGAATGCACAGTGATTCACTGCTAATTTGAGTTGTTGAATTTGTTTACAAAACACATTGCTGACTAAATTATATTTACTTTTGAAAACAGTTATGAAAGTATAATCAGAGGGTTAAGAAATGTGTGTGAAATTAAAAACAAATTTTAGAATTTTTGGTGCCGTAAATTATTTTAATTTCTGGAGAGTTTATTAAAAGTTTCAATATTTTGACATCATTTAAATCTGACTCTCTGTATTAACATTTAACATCCAAAACTCCCTGTAAATATTTAACATTACAACACAGATTATTCATTAGTTTAGTGACATGATCACAAGCTGTTACACATGCACATATTATTCATTATTAGATTGACATGATCACAAGCTATTACACATGCACAGATTATTCATCATTAGATTGACATGATCACAAGCTATTACACATGCACAGATTATTCATCATTAGATTGACATGATTACAAGCTATTACACATGCACAGATTAATCATTTTTTAGGCTATTACACATTCACTTATTAGTCATTATTTGAGCAACACGATCACAGGCTATTACACATATACACATTATTCATCATTATGGTGACAGGACCGTTGAAAGTGTACTGTCTTTGCCATTATGTATTGTCAGTTTTAGTATCAGAATAAGAAGCACTGTCTGTGGTGGCGTTTTCTGTGACGGGTCCTCCACCTTCTGATTTAACGTTATCGATAATAGCACCTGAAAAATGAAGAATATAAATAACAAACTACACAAATAAATGTAAATTTGTACACAATAGTTTAGTAGACCGAAAAGTAAACATCTAGGAAATCAACATTATTGATGAAACATTACTTTTTTTTTCCCTACGCTTGAAATTAAGCTATTAAAAATAAATTCGTGAAATATGTTTTTTTTTTTTCTGAAAAGTCACTTAAATCTTTTATTTAACTTAGGGTGATCTATATAATAACAAATGATATAATCTGATGTTTTAAACACATCAACAATGCGCATAATAAAAAAAATCATTGTTTCATAAACAATGTCATATTTCCTACATGGGTATTATATTGTTAGGAATTAAAAAAAAAACGATTTTTTTTCTATTTTCTATTAAATCATTTCCGACATCACCAGTGTTTTAGTATTTCGTCTAGGGTAAGTTTCCCGTCTGCTAAATTGGTGTCGTAAACAAAGGGCGATAATCAGAAACATTTCCTCAGGATTAGCAATTGATACAGTAATGAACGTAATTTGATAAAAAATACAACACATTTAAAAAAAGTGGTGAGTATTTTTTTGTTTACATTTCTGTATCTATATTTCACAAATCTAAATATGACTATAATCCTAGTGCCCATTTTTAAGTCCCTACCCAAAGCTGAACGTGCAGCTGCTTTGTGAGTACCACGGGAGACATAAGGCCTTTTTATCGCGATCAACTATTAGAATCCACCGAATAACCCGGATGGATGTATACATTGTAATATGTTTCTAGTTGGCCTTGTAAATTATGGCTATTTGTGACGAATTCAATATCCATAAATACTGGGCTCAATAAACGTATTTCCCCATGTATAAGCCCCCCCCCCCCCCCCATCAATTTTTGGACTGTGAAGTTTTGAAAAAATATTTTATTAGAGAAACAAGTTATAAAGAAAGAAAATTTACAAAGAAAAAAAATTCAAGATTCATAATAATCACTCATACACTCCAACCCCCCCCCCCCTTACTGTTTGGGCTTAAAAATTTTGGAAAAAAGGGGTGACTTATACATGGGGAAATACGGTAATTAATTATAGATTCCAGATTTAAACCGTGTGACCTTTGAGGGCCACTTATAACCTTTAAAACCCCCATATCAATCAAAAGCATTGTCGCCTAAAGATAACTGTCTCACAAAATGTTGCAGCAGATAGTTGCAGGCTTCTAGATGTTCACACCCCCCCTCCCTCCCAGGCATTATCAAAAAGTCCACGTCCAAAGTGTACAATATGTAACTTTTGATAAAGAGTCATAAAACTTTACCTTTTTTGCTTATGACAATTACGAACATTGTGACCAAAAATACTAGAGTTGTCAAAATAGCGACTGTAAAAAATTTGATATACATATGTATATGTATATATATATATATATATATATATATATATATATATATATATATATATATGACTAAAATTATTAATACGTTTATTTACTCTATTCCAATAAAATGTTATTATAATTATTAAATTTCTTAGTTTTTTAAAGAAAACTATTACAACTTATAACTATTTTATTATATCAATCAAATTATACCTAGTATTAAAATATAAATGAATGTGCTAAAGGCTGGTCATTTCTTACCTATGATTGCTAGCTGACCATTTGAATTACCTGAGAACATCAAAAGGAAAATACAAATATTAGAGGAGATTTATTTTCTACGTGTTAATATTTCACTACTCACGAAATGGATTACCTCTTTCTTTAATATAAAATTATCTGTAAAAAATGTTCTTTGGATAAATATTAGTAGATAAATAGTATCATTTTAGGCTTTTTTTTTACAGTCACTCTCTGTTGCTGGACGGGCTTTATGTTATTGTTTTTTTTTTGTTTGGGAAATTTAAAATCAGTTATCACATATTTCTCGGAGCCAAATGGATTTGAAATTTTGAACGATTGTGTTATCTCGATGACTATATAATAATTCTAAGTATTGTGCCAATTTAACTCTCATGGAGCAAATTAATTACTAATTTTTAATACATTTTTTAATATTTGTATAAAGTAGTAAAGAGATATTGTTTCTCCAATTTTGGACAAGTTCATAAATGTTCTCAATTCCAAAGCAAGTCTCATAGACTTGTACGTTATACTTACCATTGTTATATATATATATTAGGGTGCATCACCAAAAAAAAATTTTAATAATTGATCTGTCTGCTATTTAAATGTGTTCCATTGATCAAAAAAAGCATTGTGTAAAAAAATAAAAAATATTTGACAATATTTAGAGGTCCCCCGGACTTCAACAAAGTTTGCATAATTAAGCGAAAACTAGATAAAACCATCCTTCTTGTAAAGTCTTACAGACTTACATACAAAAAGTGAAGCGCTATATAAATTGTTTTATAGTCTTTGGTTTTATAATGTTTGGTAGCTATGATTGATTTTGATAAGCAGTTGTGCTAGAAATAAAATTTAAAATTCACATTTTATTAACAAAAACAACATTTTTCCTTACCGCATATTGATGACCAAGGCAAGCATTTTAATTTCTTTATTTATATTATTTTAATTTCTGATACACACGACCTATAAAATCAGAACATGGAAATGATATGAAAAACAACAATAAAATGTTTACACCTTCTAAGGAAATGCTGGCTGACCCTGAATCAAGTTAATGCTTTCTACGAAAAAGCAAACATTCCAATGGTGACAGAGAGGAGAGCTTGTGGCCACCAAATGTCGAGACTATTATCAAGAATGCAGAAGATCTAGCATTCTTGAGGTCTATGAAAGGAGACAGGTCTTCCAGCTTTGGATCATTTGACAAAACACTTGCAAAAAAAGTCACTCGACGCCATTCACGAGATGTCGCAACATTGGAACGTCAGAAACGCGCAAGAGAAGAAAATGCAGCATGTTCAACGATATCCCTGGCTCCCAGCGAGGGTAGCAGTGACGAACCCGATGATTCTACTTCTAAATCTGAAGATAATATTGAGTTTGTTGATAACTGTTCGGATGATATAATGCCATTGCAAAAGCGAAGAAAGCCAACAGGAGCTTTAGTATTTGTACCTCCAGATGTTTTAAGCCGACCAAATCTTGTGTCACTAGCTACAAGATTAAAGATTACATCAACACAGCAGGCAGCTTTCACACAGGGCCTTATTAGCGAGTCTGGGGGTGATGTATCAATGGTGGCTTCTTCCTATGCCACTGCAGATCGTTCACGTCGCAAAGTTGTAAGTGAGATATCTACAAAGATCCACGACTCCTGGGAACCACCCAAACTCTGCACTCTCCACTGGGATGGCAAACTGACACCTTCTCTAAAAAAATCATCGTGTCACTGAAGAACGCATAACAGTTGTTGTCGGTGATGCAAAGCAATTGAAACTTCTAGGAGTGCCAAATTATGCCAAGGCAACAAAGAAATCCGTTGGTGAAATAATTGCAGAATTAACAATGAAGCTAATGACAGAGTGGCATTGTGATGATTGTATCGTTAATATGACATTCGACACAACAAGATCAAACACTGGTCATCAGACTGCTGCATGCATTGCCATACAAAATATGCTGCAACGTGCTCTTCTGTGGTCAGGTTGTCGCCATCACATTGGTGAAGTTATCCTCTCGCATGTGTTTGCAGACATGAAAATAGAACTTTCCAAATCCCCGGATATAACTTTGTTCACCAAGCTGCGAAGTAATTGGGAGTTGGTGGCACATGATTGGTCTCACGTTTGTAGTTCGTTTACGTTAGCTGATCATGATCTGAAGGCTCAAGAGCTACTGACGATAATGAGAGATGCGGTAATTGCACATGCCAACTCTAGTAAACAAACCGAATTCTTGCGAGACGACTACCACGAATTCCTTAAGCTGTCCCTTGTTTACCTGAATGCTACAAATAAGGAGGTTAACTTTAAAAGTCCAGGTGCCCTGCACAAAGCACGATGGATGGCAAAGCTGATATATTGCCTCAAGATTGCACTGTGTGAGAAACAAATTCAATTATTGCCTCCAGGTACTATTACCACACGTGATCAAGTGCTAAAGATTCGTGCATTTGCTACATTTGTAACAAATGTTTATGTCGTGTGGTGGCTCACTTGCAAAAAGTGTTATGATGCACCATGGAATGATCTACAGCTCTACAAGCGACTTTTGGATTACAACGATGTCAACAGAGACATATCCAAGTCAGCAATCCGTGCCCTGAATAGGCATCTGTGGTACCTCACTGCTGAAATGATCCCACTTGCTCTGTTCAGCAATGAAGTACCTGTGTTGGAAAAGCGAGCTCTAGCAGATGCTCTGTTAAGGCTTCGACCAGTGGTTGCCCTCCAAACTCCACAGTATCGATTTGGAAATGGTTGGGGAAAACCACGATTCCAATCAATTGATTCTAAAACTCGGTTGTGTGATCTGGCTGGAGTTGACTCGTAGTTTACTATATACAGACTTCAACTGGACACAGGATTCCTCTAACTGCCTGTTGATGATTGGTGCCAAACAGCTTCTTACATTGCCAGTGCAGAAAATATTGCTGCTATTAACGTTGTTAACGATTGTGCCGAGAGAGGAGTGAAACTGGCATCTGACTTTGTTGAAGCAGCGCGAACGGATGAACATTTTCAAAACATTCTTCAATTGGTAGAAATGGACCGCAAAAACATCTCAAATGTGCGTAAACCTTTCAAACGTGCAACAAAGTGACACTGAATTAAATGCAACAGTAATAAATAATTTAATACTTTAATGTAATTTTTATATAGGCTAGAATAAACTTTTTTTTTATTTACATGTTTTGTGATTTCTTGGACGGGGGGGGGGCGACCTCTAAATCAACTCTGGTTTGAAAAAATATTTTACACAAGTTATTATTAATGATATTGGAACAAATTAGAAACATAGACAGCTCAAAAACAAACAATCAATTTTTTCCTCTATTGTGGTGATGCACCCTAATATATATATATATATATATATATATATATATATATATATATATATATATATATATATATATAGTATATACGCTTTGCCAACAAAAGCAAGAGACATTATTTTAACTATGTAGAGTAAAAACAAAAATAAAGATGCACAGATTTGTAAGTCTTTGATTAATAAACTATGTTCTCAATTATACGTTAATATTAACAATACAAACATGAACGTGGTAAATATTTTTGACACGAAAAAGTGAAAAAAAAAATAAACCAAAATAAATAAAAAATAAACCAACAACTTTATTTAGACTTCCGTTAAAATGGCTTCGATCACACACACACACACACACACACACACACACACACACACATTAATTTTAATTTTATTAACTAATAAAAATAAACCTGGGCTCAAAAGATAAATTAAATTATTAACAGAAATCGGCACTCAAGTTTAACATCCCGATCATAGCTTATAGTGCAATAGCCATGGAGGCACCACGGGAGATATATAGCGGGTGAATTTCACAACATGACCATCCGTCCCACATTCTAATTTACTGGATACAATCATATTAAGCAGAAGTATAACTTTTTTTTTTTTTAAACAAATAATATTTCGAGTTCACAAATGAATTTTTTTCTAGAACTACAAATCTAATTTTTAATAATGTTTATAGTGGTAAAGTTTACGGATGGAAACAACATGGATTTTTTTTTAGACGTATATTGAATAACGAAATTAGTCTAGGATGTGTAACATAAAATATGGCGATTTCAATCTTTTTTTTAAAAACTTGAAACTAAAAGCAAGGAAAAAAATAAAAGAATTAAAGGTAATTGGTAAGATCATTGAAATAAATAGACCTATCAATTACCAGAATTAAAAATGAAAGCGTGCGTCTTATATAAATACTTCTTGGTGATAACATTTATAAAGTGACCGAATAATTAAATATTTTATTTGTATTTAATAGGAAACAAAGTGCTGAAATTAATATGTCTTTATAGCTTTAAAATCTATTTATTAAAATGGTAAACCACTTTATATTTAGTAATGATAAATGATAGGCATTAAATATATACACTATCTAAGAATTTTTTTTTTAATTTCATTTTAGTAAATTTTAATAAAAACGTAGGAGTAAAAAGTTTCTTAGAACTTTTTTTTTATATTATGATATACTTATAGTTAAACCTATGATATACTAATAGTTAAACCTATGATATACTTATAGTTAAACCTATAATATGCTTATAGTTAATTTTAAGATATACTTATAGTTAAACCTATGATATACTTATAGTTAAACCTACGATATACTTATAGTTAATCCTGTGATATACTTATAGTTAAACCTATGATATACTTATAGTTAAACCTATGATATACTTATAGTTAATTTAATGATATACTTATAGTTAATTTAATGATATACTTATAGTTAATTCTACGATATACTTATAGTTAATTATACGATATACTTATAGTTAATTCTATGACATTCTTATAGTTAATTCAATGATATAGTTATAGTTAATTTAACAATATACCTATAGTTAATTCTATGACATACTTATAGTTAATTCTATGAAATTCTTATAGTTAATTTAATGATATACTTATAGTTAATTCTATGACATACTTATAGTTAATTCTATGGCATACTTATAGTTAATTCTATGACATACTTATAGTTAATTTTATGACATACTTATAGTTAATTCTATGACATACTTATAGTTAATTCTATGACATACTTATCGTTAATTCTATGACATACTTATAGTTAATTCTATGAAAATTAAAAATAAAACTTGTCTGTCGTACTTGCCATTTTAGGGTTTCTTGCTTTGGCATCTACGAAAATGTGAAATATATGAGATCTTTTCGTGACAAGCTCAATCACACATACATACACATACACACAAATGTTGTTATGTATGTATGAATCAGAAACATTTAAACTGTCAAACTAATTGATTTTTTTTTTTTTTAAAAAAAAAATACCTTGTATATAAAGAAACGAATCGGATACATTAGTGAAAGGTTTCAAACCGTCTGCTGAAAACTTCAGAACGTGACATCTGTATTTCCCTTCATCTGAAGGCTGTAGCTCCAATATGGTCATTGACGCTGACCCCTGTACAGGGCTTGTGGCCGGCAGTCCTCTTATGCATGGGTATGGGAAATGCGTTAGGTCCAATGTGAAATATATGTCATTGTCTTTTCTGACGAAAAATAGAGAAACGGGGAGATCATCGATGTTCCAGTTGCATTGAATTTCTGCAGAGTTCTCTGTTGGATAGGTGATGACCGAACGTACCTCTATAGCGTTCACTTGCCTATAGAGTACTGGGGAAGAAAGAGACTAATGACATGATACTATGCCAATTATCAATATCAATGTATAAAAACTTATATCAATAACAATTAATAGAGACTAATAACAATAACAATATGTAAATACTGATATCCATAACAATGTATAAATCTTAATATTAATAAAGAGGAAAATCATATTAATCATTGCATTCAACACACACACACACACAAACACACACATACACGCGCACACACACACACAAATAACTGGTTGATGTGAATATATTTTGGAAAATAACTAAAAAGTGGAACGTTCTCTTTGTCGGCAATGCCACAACAAATTCATCCATTAAATTCGTAATCGATATCAAAAGTATATGTCCACTCTTGATCTCAAACGATGACCATCTAATGCTCTTCGATCGAGAAAACACTTGTAACGTAATGGTTCGTCTTAGGAAAACCGCCACATATTGTAATGGTTCGTCTTAGAACAATCGCCACATATTGTAATGGTTCGTCTTAGAACAATCGCCACATATTGTAATGGTTCGTCTTAGAACAACCGCCACATATTGTAATGGTTCGTCTTAGAACAACCGACACATATTGTAATGGTTCGTCTCAAAACAACCGCCACATATTTGCTATTTTTGATACCACCAAAAAGGATGTCAAAAAACACGAGTCAGATTAACGGTAAGACTTAACACTAATATCCTCACGAAGTCAAACTGTCATAGTAATCACTGCAATGCATTAAGTTTTTAAAGGCTTTGTGCTCACCTTGAGCTTTCTGTTTCATTTTTTCTTAACACTAAATTTGCGATACATTATTTTAAATTAGTCTGACCAACTGTTTTTTTTTTTGTTATTGTTACAGAAGGACGAGTGCATGAGCGGTCCTTTTTTGCGAAACGATTTTGTTTTCGGACATATCCACTGAGTGGCGTGATAGCAGTTTCCCTTTGGAGCTCTTTTATTAAAACAGCCTGTTGTCACGGGTTGTGACTAATATGTCGAAACTATCCCCTTACTCCAACCCTTAACGTAGTAGTATTACTAACGTTAAGATGTATATTAAACCATGTAGAATAATATAACGTTCCCACTCTCAAGTTCCCCACCCTTTTCACCCCCCCGTAATTGCGTCATAGACCAGGTGTTCAGCGGATCCTCCGCCGACGAACCCCAGTAGCGGTTAACAGAAACACGTTACATTCCACGCGGGGAGGTTTCCCTGGTCACTCGGCCCTGGTCCATTGCCGACAAAGGGATGGAGGTCTAGTTACTATTGTCTTTGTCTGCATGGCGTACTTCTCTCCCCCCCCCCATCTAGGCTCCACCCCCTAATTTGAAAGTTTGAATGAAGCAGATATTATATTTGATTGGCTAAGGGTCACGTGTGAAAAGCGATGTGGGGGGAATGAAAGATAGATTCAAGGGATTTGACCGTGGGCTCTCGAGTGAGAGGGTCGATTAGTGAATAGACATTCGACCGAGGGTCCTAGGGGTGACCGGTCGCAATTAGGCTGAGTGATAGCGAGCCTATTGATGTGTCTCTGAGAGAGAGAGACAGAGATAGAAAGAATTAACTAGTGAAACGCATTTGTTCCCATCATTCATTTTATATTGGATTATTTGCTGCAGTTTGAATTATCTTTGCTTATGAGAAGTCACCAGATCCCCTGTTACGGACTGGTGCCTTTGTATAATAAATATCTTGGTGTTGTACACCCGCTTGTGGAGTTGATTATTCGTCACTTGTTATACGTTTAATTGTTGGTGAGACTGTGTGCGGCAGAAACGCAAATACAAATACGAGTCATCATTGAGTCAGCCCTCATACTCTTAGCAACAAGCCAAGGGCACCCTCAAAGGGGTCCTCAACACCTGTGATTTGGTTTTTTTTTTGAGTTATAAGAAATCAAGATGTCACCTGTAGCAGGGTAGATTAAGTGCATGTTATGACCCCCTCTATCAAATTAAACTCACAAAAATCTCTACAGGTATGTAATAAAGATTGCACAATAAAAAAGTGGAATATGTAGGCTACAATAGCCATTTTATATTATTATCTTAAAAAAAGATAATCTAAAAGTTTAGAAACATGAAGTGCTTTTTTCTATCATCACGGATGGTCGTGCGGTAACGCGCTCGACTGTCGACCTGAAGGTACCTGGTTCGATCTCCGGTGAAATTTTTCAGGTCTTGGCTCAAGTTCCCGATATATCTCCCGTGGTACCTCCATGGCCATTGCACTATCGGCTATGGTGGGGATGAAAGAAGGGCACCATAAAACCGTCCCATTAGTGGTTTATAGGATCTAAGGGATTTCATCTCATCCTTACAGGGACTTTACACATCATCAGCTAATAATTTTTTTTTTTATTTTAATTCCCTAATCCAATATTACCCTTGGGAGAAAGAACGGAGACATCAATAGATGTGCTTTCATACGTTATTTCTGTGAGGCTTACAGACTTGGTTGCGCCAATCTTCTCTACATCCCTTCAGGGCAAATATTTTTGGGATTTTTTTTTACCCTGTACTCTTTGCATATGTGTTGGGTTCAGCCAACCTGCTAATTCTTAAACCATCGAATATAGTTTAATTGTTAGAGTATTTTGTTTTTTTTACTAGTAAATATAAAATCTACTGAAGAGATTAATATTTACTAACGTAATTTGCTACTTTTAAAAACAGCGTGTGTTAAAGATTATATACGCAACAAGTCTAACTATAAACCTCCAATAAAATGCATTTAAAATAGAATAAAAATGTTCATAAAATATTTCAACTTACCAATTGTTGACCAAACGATACAAAGCCGATAGAGATATGTTTCCATTGATGTACAATTTTTCTTTCATTATGAGAACGTCTAATAGAAAATACATTTCTTGTTAGCTCTATTTGTAATAAATGATCTTTTTATTTCTATATGATATGAATGATCTTTTATGTTTATATGATATGAATGATCTTTTTAGTTCTATAATATATGAAAGATCTTTTTAGTTCTAAAATACATGAATGATCTTATTAGTTCTATAATATATTAATGATCTTATTAGTTCTACATGTTATGAATGTAGCTGAACTAGAGTGGTTCATGTGCTTTTAGAGTGTCCCGGGCAAGCGGACCACTGGGTGGACCAGTCGGGTAGCTTGCTGACCATTAGCTTTTATGGCAGTTCCCAAATGTTGATGAACAAAGCCAGTTTGATCCCTCGGGCTCTAAGAGACTAAGTCTAAGCACGCAGTTATCAATGAGAGAGTTCAAAGAGAGAAAGAAGTACAGGGTTACCTAGAGATAGTTATTAATTCGTTCTATAACATTTCTCGTATTTACATTTGCTGGTATCTCAAAAGCAATTTTCCCTATTGATGCTGGCTTAGGTGTAGGGTGGATGAAATAGGAGGAAGAGCTGATAAATTATTGTAACACCTAAGCTGGTGTTATACCCTTTATCGACTCATGTTTTAGCACAGTACACATCGTTGGAGTACTAAACCAATACTGTCTCTAGCTCATGATTTTCTATGATTTCATGTAATGGTTTCAATAGACATCATGTTCCGACCAGTGACATTTCCACTCACTTTCCTCGGACCCATGGTTATACAATTATTGTGATACAGTCATGGGCGTCACTAGGAATTTTTCCAGGGGGGGGGGCAAAAATTTTCCCGGGGAGAGGGGCAAATAACAACTTTATGACATTTTTTTTAAAATGTAAGGGGGGGGGGGAGCAAATGCCCCCCTCTTATATGAAATTTTTTGAAAATGTAGGGGGGCAAATCCCCCCCCTTTGCCCCCCCCCCATGAATACGCCCATGGATACAGTACTGTAAATGAACACAACTTATCATAGATTATTTGACATCGAGGCAAACAAGATCATTGACTGAGGTGCTGGGAAAATACGAGACACACGAGGCGCAGTAAACTGGGCCGTGTGCAGACGGCCGACCTGCTCGTATCTCCAATTGTTCTCGTATTTTAAAGCAAAACATCACTCGCTCGACGGCCTATATGTCGAGGTACCACTGTATTGAGGCTACAACAACCTCGGGGCAAACTACAGCCCGCGGTGCAGATCAGGCCTGCTAGAGTGTTTTAATCTGGCCCGCCACTCGTTTCAGAGCTAAGCGATTCGAAGAGCTAAATGTGGGGCGCGATCCAAAAAGTTTGCCCACCCCTGGACTAGACAGAATATAAGACATAAGTTTGATTGGCGAATGAGAATATTTTTACTTTGATGTACACATTTTTACGTTTAGTTAAACCTTAATGAGTTTCTGAGTATTTAAACTAAACCAAATCAGCTCGAAGATGTAATGTTGAAAGGTAATGCCAAATACGAAATGTCATTAAGTTATGAATGTAATAAAATTATTTTTGTTATCGCAGTCGTAGCTTTATAAAATAAAAAGTATGTTTAATCAATGAACACAATAGTACACACAGAATATATTTTAAACCGAGTCTTTTATTAGTGATGTGTAATTTTGACACTATATGTATGTGTCAGATTTGTGTACCGTTAAGTTTATCAGTGCGCGGGCAAGAGAGATGCAAAGATGAAGAGAGCGACTAACAAGGATGAAGGGGAGTGGTGAAGTGGAAAGCGAAGTTGATACTATAGGTCATGGGTTCAATCCTAATAAAATAAAAACCAAAGGATATTTTTCTAGGTCTAAATGAACATTGGTTTGAACTTCATTAAATTCTATATTTTAGTTGGGGAAGTAAAGGCGGCTGGTCGTTTTTGCCAGGCACATGTCCCTTAAAAAAAGCCTACTCTACAGAAACAGATGAATTCTACACTTTATATGCCCCGACAGCCTGAACAGCTATAGTAGCTTTACTGTTTACGTACAATTATATATACAAATAGAAAGCTGGACACACACACACACAGACACACACACACACACACACATATATATATATATATATATTTATATATATATATGTCAATATATGGTTTAATATCGAGAGATATGGATGTAGGCCTATATAAACTATTGTATGAGGAAGAAACTCAGCAGCAAGGTTGTTTTACTTGTAATGGAATGTTGTGAACTCATTACATTTTCTACCCTGTGTAGTATATCTATAACACCCGATCTTTAAACAATAAGTTGTCCTTCATTTGTTCATGTTAGACACTAAAACGTTTCCGCTTGATTAAAACCACACAATATATATATATAGTGAGTAGTAATACTTAAATTTGAAGAACAAATTCAAGTCAAATATTAATATTTATAACAAACTTGCTTTTTTGTTGCTTTACAATTTAAAAAAATAAAGAAATAACCTGTTCACGGAAATAAGTTTTTAAATAAATTTTATTAACACAAACGTCTTACATGTTCAAATAAGAAAAAAACTGGATTTGTAGAAATTAAATAATTGTTGGCTAGAGTTGATGCCAATGTTATAGTTAGATCAAAATTTTTAACACGAATGTCCCCCAAATGAACTGAAAGAGAATCGGAAATTCCCAATATAACCCAGTGTGTATTTTCCTGCGCTGAATCTTAAGGATAATGTGATTATTTTGAAACTATGTTTTTATTCAAATGCATTAATATTGTATTAAAAAGTTTACTGCTGCATACATTATTTATATATTGATTATCACTACAAATATTAGCATTTTTGCCCATTATGAGATTTCAATTATTTATTTCTGTTTATCAAATACTGTGATGACATATTTAGATGTTTATTGTTTTATACCCAGTCATTCAATTCTAGTAACGATGCATTATATAAATATGCACTTTAATTAAAGCTTTTTTTTTTTTTAAAAAAAAAGGGGATTATATATTTAAACTTTTCAGTTTTAAAATAATGAAATCTGTACACTTTAGGATTTAGCTTGAGCTCTGAGTGTTATAGACGCCTTAGTTAGATGTGTTTTCTTAACATATCAATATTGGAAATAACAGCGGCTAGTTAGTGACTCACAGGCCAAGGGTGCAGTGATCTATTCCCCTGGTAACGCCAAAAATATTCGCTGCTGACCTGTAGATGACCGCCACCAAGTCTATGAGCCCCACAGAAATGACGTTTGAAAGCAAAAACAGACATTTATGTGTTCATTCGTTTCCTCCAAAAAGAAGGACTCGGTAAGGGATAATAATAAATTTAAAATAACAAAAGTTGTACAGAAAAATGTCAACATTACGGCCCTTTAAAAAGTTTCATCATCATTGGTCCCTTAACTCGTTTGTCTTTGTAGCAAATTTTACTATCGTGTTAAGGTCTCCATTGTTTATTGTTAACAATCCAAGTTTTTCTAGAGCGTTAACTTTTTTTTTTTATAAACAATCGTCACACATTCAGTGTCATATCATTTCCATATTGGGTTTATATATTAACTGTTGCCTTTAAATATAAACATTAATGCAGTTAAAACAATGCTAAATCAACCAAGAGAGAGAGACACAATCAAAGTTGCATATCTTTAGAAACAAAAATTTCCGAAGTAAAATAATTAACAAAGACATTCGTAATATTCTTCAAATATTTATTATTAATGTATTATTCTATTTTGTAAGACAACATTTCTGTGATATGGTAGGAAAACACGCACGATGGAAAATTGGTGTTTTTAATAATTGGCTGCATGATGTTTGATCACAATATACTTCCTGACGATTTCTATACTTATGTTCTCATAGATTCTCATTTGATACACTGTTTCACTCCGACAACAGACTTAGTTTCTCTAGCAAAAAAAAATAAAATAAAATAGTATGTATTTTTTAACAATATTTTACCCTGGGAAAAAAATTCGGATCATTATGGCTAAGAAATAACATTTATTAATAAAATGTATCACAAGTAGAAATTCTCCATTGGCGTCCATCTTTTATTGGTTTTCGTTAGATGCTGACATGAACTCGTTTTGAGACCTAAGATATCAATAGAAAGTGGTATGATTATAAAGAATATCTGAGCTCATTTCATCTTAGTCTTTCTTAATAATAATAATAATAATAATGAGTCTTTAGAAATGAGCACGCCATTAAATATCCTTAATAATGTTTCGCATTGGTATTTTAGATTTGTTTTTATAATAATAATGTCTGTGTGTTTAAGAATGTTATTTAGTCCTTACAATATATATTTTTAGTGCATGCATTGTTCCTAATAAATGAATGAAATGCTTATTGATTTAAATTTAAATAATTATTTCGGTTTTCGTCGATTTTCTTCAGGTGAATTTTTAACGAGAACCAAGACACTTTTGTGCTCTTCATTAAGTTTCAAAATGGCGTACCTTTGGTTCTTTATACCAGTACCGTGGGGTGGCATCTAAAAATAACAGCCTGCTATTGATATCAAAATGTAAGCTGCAAATATATATATATATATATATATATATATATATAATTGAAACTTTATTGAATACAAAAATAGTTTAAATATCAAATGAAAAATAATGAAATTTAAATGTCTAAATATCTGCACAGATGTCTTATTAGTAAAATGTTTTTTTTTTTTTTTTTTTTTTTATTTCTTAATTACAAGTTATCTCATCTGTTAATTATGATCAATACTATTTCGAGAAACCAAAGAACAACTTGAAAGTTAAGTACTGTTGGCTTTACTGCATAGAACCTAATTAAAAAAAACAGTAATAAATGTCAATATATATACAAACATTTCTTACTTGCGAGTATAAGATGGACATTAAACCGACCTGTGATTAGAAAAAAAAAAAAAACACAATTCAGCAATACATATTGTGGCCTATTTTATCAGAACTGCATTGTATTCTGTTTGAGCATAAATAGTGTTTTATGACCATTTATTTTTTTTTTTCATATTTACATAATTATCAGTTTAATTTGATATGTATTTTATCTCTATATTGAATCAATTAAGTCTTCATATTTCAAGATGTTATGTAGAATTATGGCTAAATTCCCTATACGACGAAAAAAATCATAAATCCCTATTTAAAGATAACGATGGACCTGCGGTTCAGTGCTCAATAGTCGACCTGAGGGTCCCGGGTTCGACGTCAAGAGAAAGTCAAAGAAATTTATTAGGTCATGCTGAATCATCTGTCTATATTTCCCCGTGGTGCCTTGATAGCCGTCGAAATATTGGCTATGGTGGGGATAAAATAGGGCAATAAAAAAGAACCGTCCCATAGTGGCTTAAAGGATAAACGGCAAAGAATCTCATTCTTACATGGGCAGAGAAGATCCAAGTTTATCATTGGAGTGGAGTGTTTATTTTTTATCATTGGAGTGGAGTGTTTATTTTTTATCATTGGAGTGGAGTGTTTATTTTTTATCATTGGAGTGGAGTGTTTATTTTTTATCATTGGAGTGGAGTGTTTATTTTTTATCATTGGAGTGGAGTGTTTATTTTTTTATCATTGGAGTGGAGTGTTTATTTTTCTTTTGTCTTTTATATTTTTTAAGTCCCTATAAGTGTGAGATGTTTATCACTTAGATTATTAAAGCCGTTAATTTGCCGTATTAATCCTTCACCTCCCCCCCCCCCCCACAATCAAAGACAGATGTTGGTGACTGGACAGACATGAAGTCCCACACGTATCCGGCAGCATGGGGGGGGGGCATGAATATTAAGATCTGATATGCCCCCCAGAGTGCCACCTAGCTACCAGTTCTGGTTTTACTTAGACTGTGTTTAATATAAAGGGAGGCTTCTAGGGAACTCACAGTATGATATAATATGAAGACTTTACCTGTCTGGCTTTATCGTAAACTGTCAGTCAAGAATTATTTACAATATATATATATATATATATATATATATATATATATATATATATAATTTGAAGATTGCGGTTGTCCTAATGCGGTAACCCTAGCTTTCCTGTCTGGTGTCATAAAAACTATACTTATTATATTAGTCACTAGCTATCTCAGTTTTACTAACACTCAACGATTATCTCCGTTTATTATATTCCCTCAGACATCCACAATCTCTGATTACGTCATTCTAAGTATATAATTAAACAGTCAATATAAAGAAATATCGAAGAACAAAATTGTTTACATGCGTCTCCAGCACTTGATACAGATCTTGCGGCTATAAAGCTTCTTGCATCTAAGACGAAGTTAAATTAAACAAAAAAAAAAAATATTTTCATTCACATACCTTAAAATATATCATTTTTGAAATGCTTTATGTTTAACATAACCAGTGAATTTCAATAATTGAAGTGCTTAAAAGCCCCGTAGCCAATGGGGGGGGGCACTGGGGACCGTGCGCCCCCCCCCCCCCCCGCTAGGTATGGAGTGCTCCCCCCCCCCGCTTAAAAAAGAAGAAAAGAGGAAAAAATAAAGAAAAAGTAAAGGTGCCCCCCCTTGCTGGGTATTGGTGCCCCCCTGCTTAATTTGACCTAGCTACGGGCCTGGTGCTTAATAAGCCTAAAAACTGGAAGGAAAGATACTGAAATATTGAGCTAGTTTAAATGTTCACTTATATTCCGAGAAGTCTATAGACAAATAGCCTTACAATGTTCTATTTTCATAAGGGTCATAAATATATATTTATAGTTTTCTCGAATATAAACTATTATAATTACGACATTGAATGAAATCAGTTTTTCTCCAAAAAAAAAAACCCCCCAAAACAGAAGTATCTTTTCTTTTTTGCATTATGCTACATAAAAGTGCGCTCGGGGACGGATTTTCCAGTTGTAAAGCGGTCCACTGTCAACCTGAACGTCCCGTGTTCAATCTCCGTTGAGAACCAATAGATATTTCAATTCATAGTGAATTTCCCCGCTATATCTCCAGGCCATTGCAGTATCGGCTTGGGTGGGGATGAAAGAAGGGCACCAAAAAAACATTATTCTAGCGGCTTATAGGATCTAAGAGATTTCATCTCATCCATTTAGGGACTTCATTTGCATAAGAAAGCACAACCAACTATTAAACACGGTGGTATTACTACAGGGCGATCTTACTACAGTTCGATTGATCTGTACATTTTGATAAAGTATAGTGCAGAAAGTGCATTCAGTATGTGTGCTAATTTGGATATTCGCAATGTGAAGGTTACTAAATGTAAATGTTATTTCTTCCTACCAAAATATCATTTAAAGAAACCATTGGGCATAAATAATAGATTTTTGTATAAATCAAATTAGAAAAAATGCCAAAAATTACACATTGTTTACTGGTCGATATAGGTCAGATTATAATAGAATGCGAAACAAAATAAAATTCATTCACCTTTTAAGCTCACGTAAGAATAAGAATCATTGACTGTAGATTTCGATAGGTCTTCGTATAACTTAACAAGGTGGCATCTGTATCTTCCCTCATCAGACGACTGTAGGTTGTGTATAGTCATTGCGACGGACCCAGGTTCAATTGCGTTTGTGTCGAATTTACTTGAAGCATCGTGTCTCAAACAATTGTATGGAAAACGTTGAACTGTACATGAGAATAGTATCACGTCGGCCTTTCCCAAGAAAAAAATAGATATTGGCAGAAGATCGACATTCCACTTACAATTCATTATTGCATTGAGCTCACTATTTCCTGTGGCTTGATAACTGACTGAAGATTTCACTTCAAAGGCGACTGATGTCTTGATGTTTTCTAGTTCATTTAAAAAAAAAAAACAAATCTTCATTAACATTATCATGGAAAAAAATAGAAGTTGTGAATGCTAATCTAATACATAATCGGCCAGCCTGTGCGTGTGTATCATTTCCGCTTTCTCAAAGGAAGTAAACTCCTGCTTGGCTAAAAATAGACTGGGGAATTTGTAAAGATGGTCAAAAGGGATACAACTCAATTATAAAGAGTCACTCGCCGGTCCGGGTACCGGGCCTTTGATCTAGTATATAAATATAAATTAAACGTGTTCTTTCCATTTAAACGCTATTTCTGTATCCTTTAAAAAAAAAAGATTATTTTGTTCTAATTGTGTGTTTTAACGATGTATGTCTAACTATACGATTACAAAATAAAGTGCAATTCAATTTGAGCTATTGTGTTCAATAGATGAAATACCTTTCAGGTTCAAAAAGGAATCATGGACATAGGAATTGATGTTTATACTGCCTGGGAGAGACTTGAGAATTTGACACGAGTATCTTCCTTCATCAGACGCCTGTAAGCTATTGATGGTCATCGAGACTGACCCAGATATCGCAGAGCCTATGGTGTGACGGCTTAGAGTGAAAGAACCCCTTATACAACCATATGGAATTAATATAAGATCACATGTGAATAGAGGTTGTCTCTCTTTACCAATGATGAATAAAATGGTAGGTTGTATTTCTAATTTCCAATTGCAATTCACTACTGCCCTTAAAGTCTGCGTTCCAGTGGACGGATAAGTGATCGTTGATTTTACATCAAGTGGCGTTCCTGGATTAACAATTCCTAGTGAGAAAAAAAATCAATTTCAGTCCGCAACTAGTTAGAAATAGGGGACGAATGGTCGTGCGGTAGAGCGCTCGACTGTCAACCTGAAAGTACCCACTTCGATCACCGATGAGGACCATTGGATATTTCAGGTCATGGCTTAAGTCCCCGCTATATCTCCCGTGGTGCCTTCATGGTCATTGCACTATCATCTATGGAGGGGATGAAAGAAGGGCACCATAAAAACCGTCTTATTAGTGGTTTATAGGATCTAAATGTTTTCATCTCATCTTTACAGAGACTACACACACATTAGTATCTAATAAAATAATAGCTATTTGGGCTCTGCGTTAAATCGAAAGTAAAGATTGATACAACAGTATTCCCAGTTTAAAATACAATCATGAAACTATCGGATCTGCCCGCAACCAAAAATAACCTAGCCTACCGTTCAAGCATAAGGGGTTATAACTCTATGTAAAGGTTTCGCAGGGTACAGCTTGTTAAAAATAAAAATAGAAAATGGTGCGAAAATGACGTTTATGTGAATAGATTCAAATAATGTGTTCAGCTGATAGAAGGAAAAAAATATCCACTAGAAAATAAAGTCTAATATGGGGTTCATGTGTCATATATCCATGTAAGGATGAAATGGAATCCCTTAGATCCTATAAAACACAAATGGGAGGGTTTTTCTGGCGCCCTTTTTTAATTTCCAATTTTAGCCTATAGTGCAATAGCCATGGAGACACCACGTGAGACATAGCTGAAAATTTTACCATGACCTGAAATAAAAAATCAACAAACATAGACAAATGCATTTTTTCCTTTAGCAATTTATTTGTTAGCTTGTAATTCAAGAATTTATTTAATTATTCTATCTATTTGATAATAACAAATTATTTTTACAAGTTAAAAATTCGATCTATATAAACTTTTTTTACATGTAAGTGGTGAAGTTCTCTTAGCCCTAATTGGCTATCGGGGCAGATGAAGTGTAGAACTCATCAGTTTCTATAAAACCTCGGCATATGAAGGGATTGTGTGGTTGGCATAACGCCCATCCGCCTTTACTTCCCTTGAAAGAGCTGGGTGGACATGTGGGACGACTTTGTACCAAATAACACCTGGATAAATCCCATAGTTCTCACCGAGGATTGAGCCCAGGTCTCTCAGGTCGACAGTGGAATATCTACACCACTCGGCCATACCGAGAAATAGTTAATTAGTTTCTAAGCTTTCTTAGAATTATTTTGTTTATATGTATTAACAAACTATCCTCCACGATGAGGTTTTTAAATTGGATTACCTATAACGACTTCTAGCAACTGTTATTTATAACTAAATTTAGTTTAGTTTACCTTTTACTGAGAGAAATGAATCAGATACGTCGGAGAGTATTGCACTAGTGCCAGGGGTAAACTTGAAAATTTGACATCTGTACAGTCCTTGATCGGAAGGCTGTAACTCATCGATAGTCACTGAAACGGATCCTTGTTGGGCATTGTTCGCACTGTGCCGAAATGAAGCGACAAACCCTCTAGCGCAAGGGTATGGGAATGCCGTGAGATCACACATAAAGAGTGTTCGCCATTCCCTCCCAAGGATGAGCAGTGTAGTTGGATGCAGGTCAAGACTTCACTTGCAGTACACCACTGCCTTGTTTCCCGGGGCAGGGTTTGTGATCGTTGATGTTACCTCAATAGGTTTCACGTAGTGATACTCTGGTGAGAACAATAAAAAGTAGACATAAAAGGATATACGCATAAGCTAAGCTATAGCTTACTTAGGCAAGGGGTCGGCAATCTACGGCTAGCGAGCCACATGCGGCACTTTCGATGTCAAATTGCGGCCTAATCAGTTACCATAATATTGAAACGACAATTTTAATGGCTCTTTAAAAACTGAGAAAATTGTAAATTATAACTTTTGGCTCTTCCGTCTCAAAAGGTTTCCGACCCCTGGCTTAGGCCACCCACTTTTTGGGGGGAGGGGATCCCCAAAAATTGTCCAAGTGAGCGATTGTTGTAAATACTTAAATATTTCAAACTGATATATAATATCTGGACTTATAAAAGGGACCCAAATCTAAAATTGAATTCCGGCCATGTGATTATTAGTACGTATTTGTTACTAAACCAGGAAACTGGAATAATTATTTTCCGCCGACCAGCAATAGATGTGCGCATGCACGACTAGTCGGACTCCGTGTTATTTTTTTTTTAGGAGTCTGTCTATAGATACTGCGCATGCGCGACCAGACGGACTCCGTAATATTTTTTTCTAGATCCGGCTATAGATAATGCGCCTAACCCTATTCCTAACACTAACCCTATTCCTAACCATTAACCTAACCCTAAGCCTAACCCTAACCCTGACCCTTGCCCTAACCCTAACTCTAGCCCCGAAAACAAAAAAAAATGCAAAAAAAATATGCAGTCTGAGTCCGTCTAGTCGCGCATGCGCACATCTATTGCTGGTCGGCGGAAAAAAAATAAATTATTCCAGTTTGCTGGTCGAAGTAACATTTGCGTTATTAGTACACGATTTAGAATCAAAGACATAGATGTTTCAGGAAATGCTTTTCTTCGGAAATAATTAGCACATGCAAAAGATAAATACTATAAAGTATGAACATAAAATAAAATTTGTAATTATGTCTATGAATATGTGAATGTAAATTTTCGTGCTACAATGTAGACCAGTTAGTAAGTAACATCTAACGTGTCTGGCTGTGGGGATTCACCGGGATATCTGGTAAGCTATCGTTCTATGAGCAAATTATTTTGATGATATTATTGATACTTTACCTCTATAACGTTTCATTATCATTATGTTAATGATTTCACATCAATAATATCCATTTTAGAAACATAGTTTGTTTATTTTTATTAGTTTATCACACAAAAAATTAAATTTATCACAAGTCTAGTAAACATTTGTTTTCGTTTCGTATCTTTCCGGTTTAATCTTTGAATCGTATTAACTGCACATTCAGTTAATATCGATCCTTATACAATATATAAAATATCTAGACATTAAATAGAATAGAATTTACTGTATTAGAAAAAAAAAGACTTTTTTGGATTGCTCTGTTTAATGGTCCATAATTATAAATTGTCAGAAATTGTAAAAAAACAAAACAAAAAACAAAAACAAATTAAAACATTTCATGGCGCTTTTGTCTTTGAGATATATATATTAGTAATCGTTTGGTGAAGTGGTGAAATATTTTAGATTTTGTACAACAAATGAATAGTTGAATGATAAAGAACAATGCATTGGTAATGCTGCAGGGTCTTATGATTCTATATGCTCTGATTCTATATGAACTTGAACATAATCTCAAAGATTCACTCTTATTGCATGCAGAATGTGAAGATAAATATTTTTTTTTTAAAAACTTTTTTGTTAATTAGATCCTGATTTGTGTGACGCTTTTACTTTTTTTATAAATTTAGTTTTGTATATAGATGTGTTACAGGTAATGTTATCTAATGATGTCTGAAATCAACCATCGTCATTGGCTGAAGCTTGGAGTATCAATGTGAACAGTGCCGTACGAAATAGGTAACATTAATTGCGAATGAGGTGTCGAATAATAAAACAGCAAGATACATTTATTGCTAACAGTTTGAACAATTGGTGCAGCCGAGTGCATTAATTTTATTTGAACTTATTGGGTTAACGTTAGCTAACTCTTAAGTAAATATGTTACGTAAAATTATGGAAATATATAAATAAGACTAACTTTATCATGAACAAAAAAATATAGAACCTACAAAATTAATAGTAATATCCTCACAATTAAAAAAAAACATAAATGAATACAATTGTCGCCGCAACTTGAAATTTCTTTCCAAACTAGTCATTAAATCCGTCATATGTATAAATAGTCGGAAAGAAAGGCCAAATCTTTTGACATTAGGTATAACCCTACTCAACAATTTTCACCTTTCTGCAATCTTTGACTTTATCCATCTTTATAGCGGCATAGTATAACGGCATAACTATCAGTGTACCCGGCGTTGCCCGGTAAGTCTGTAGTTCCAAACGTGACACTAGAAACATTTCTAACACATCATTAGGTAAAGATATGAGTGCTAAATCTATGCCATCTAGCCAATGTACAGAGATGACATAACAATTCATGCGTCACGAATAACGTTTTATCCGTCAACGCTAACCTACAAAGCCAAACCAAACAACCAACCAAACCAACTAACCAAACCAACCAAATAAACCAACGGAACTAACCAATCAAACCAAACCAAACACCATTAGATTAAGACGTGGGCGCTAATTTATGCCACCAGCCTAATATGCCTCCTAACTATTCTGAAGAAATGACCTACATTTCATGCATCACAAATAACGTTTTACCAGTCAAAGCTAATAGATAGATAGATAGATAATTAGACAGATAGATAGATAGATAGATAGATAGATAGATAGATAGATAGATAGATAGTTAGACAGATATATATATATATATATATATATATATATATATATATATATAGAGAGAGAGAGAGAGAGAGAGAGAGATAGGTAGATAGATAGATAGATAGATAGATAGATAGATAGATAGATAGATAGATAGATAGATAGATAGATAGATAGATAGATAGATAGATAGATAGATAGATAGATAGATAGATATAGATATAGATAGATAGATAAGATAAGATAAGATAAGATAAGATTAGATTAGATTAGATTAGATTAGATTAGATTAGATTAGATTAGATTAGATTAGATTAGATTAGATTAGATTAGATGAGATGAGATGAGATGAGATGAGATGAGATGAGATTAGATTAGATTAGATTAGATTAGATTAGATTAGATTAGATTAGATTATATTAGATTAGATTAGATTAGATTAGATTAGATTAGATTAGATTAGATAGATAGATAGATAGATAGATAGATAGATAGATAGATAGATAGATAGATAGATAGATAGATAGATAGATAGATAGATAGACAGATATATATATATAGGTAGGTAGGTAGGTAGGTAGGTAGGTAGGTAGGTAGGTAGGTAGGTAGGTAGGTAGGTAGGTAGTTAGTTAGGTAGGTAGGTAGGTAGGTAGGTAGGTAGGTAGGTAGGTAGGTAGGTAGGTAGGTAGGTAGGTAGGTAGGTAGGTAGGTAGGTAGGTAGGTAGGTAGGTAGGTAAAAATGAATTAAATTTTAATTAGTTATCTAATGACCAATTTAAAAGTATGTAATTACTGCTGGACACAAGATTCACTCACGTCTATAATTTAAATATGAAGTTGATGAGATATTTCTGGTTTCCCCAGTGAAGAGGATGCACACGTATGTCCCTTCATCTGAGGCCTTCATGTTTCTAATCATCATCCAGGTAAGTCCGTCCAGTGATGAGAAGATATCGTGGCGTTGTAAAGCTGCCGGACCTCTTGTGCATGTGTGCAACGACGTGACGAGCTCACACGAGAAATACAGCCTGTTGTCTGACGCAAGGAAATCTATACGAGTGGTCCTCTGGGATTTATTCCAGCCGCACTTAAAATCTGCAGTCTTCCCTTTATCCGGAGAGTTAATGGTCGAGTTCAACTCAATATAACTGACTTCCTGATAAACATCTGAAATAAAAAAACAATACTGTTGTGCATATTATATACTTATGGGGACGGGTGGTCGTGCGGTGTAGAGAGCCCGACTGTCGACCGGAGGGTCCCGGGTTCGAATCTCAGTGAGATCCTTGGGATTTTTTCTGGTCCTGATGAAAGTCCCCAAGTCCACCTAGCTTTAAATGGGTACCTGACTTTAAGTTGGGGGAGTAAAGGCGGCTGGGCGTGTGCTAACCACACAACCCCTTCATATGCCGAGGTTATAGAAACAGATGAATTCTACACTCCATCTGCCCCGATAGCCCGTTAGGGTTAAGGGAACTTTACTTTTTTTTTATATTATATACTTAATATTAACGTATTGCATATGAAATAAGCACTTTAGTTTAACGAGTACAGATGTTTCTTTGGCTTGTTATTAAACCTATAGTATATAATCTTATTTGATGTTTGTTTTTTTTGAAGTGCTCGGTTTTCATTCCATTTATCTGCGAGTATGCAGATTATACTAAAACAGATGCATTGCACAGTTCTTCTGCCTAGATGAGCCCTTGAGGGCTTAGGGGAACTTTACTTTTAAGCATTGCATATCGAAGCGCCACTGAAAAAGTGTGGTTGAATCAACCGACATGTTTTTGAGCTCGTAATCTACATCATGTACATTGGTCTTGCTACCAGTCCGCCAATGGTGTCGATGGTAGTGCATTAAAGCGCTGAAGGCACTTTGTTCGATCTCCGGTGAGGACAAATGGATATTTCAAGTCATGGCTTAAGTCCCCCACCCGCTATATCTCCCGTCGTGCCTCCATGGCCATTGCACTATCGACTATGGTGGGGATGAAAGATGGGCACCAGAAAAACCGTCTCATTAGTGAATTATAGGATCTAAGATATTTCATCTCATCCTTACTGGGACTTCACACACACACACACACACACACACACACACCAGTCCGCCATCGAATCAGTATGCTGAAAGGTCAGCAAGTTATAAAAAAAGCTCAAAACTTTACGAAAGTTAACAATGTACTTCAATAGCTTAGACGTTGTGCAGTTCATCCGGTATTTCTTACTAAATGATAAGCCCATCTTGTTTAATATTATGATTTCAGCAAAGTCGATAGTGAACCCGACTCTCATGTAAAAGGGAACAGGGTTCAGTCGCTGATTAAGCCAAAAATGTTTTAGCCGCTGACTCGGAGAGGAATTGGGTCATTTCCACAGAAAGGACTTATAAAAGGACATATGTTGATGTGCCATTTCGCCCCCCCCCCCCCCCAACGACATCGTAGGTTAATAGTTTTAAAAAAGAAAATGATTCGCAGATAACATGATTTAAGTTTATTTTAAAAAAAAGTATATGTTTGATGATATAGTCTGATGGTTTAAGCCGTCCAATGTTTATTGCTAGAAAGTAAAAAAAAATTCTGAGTTTTTTATGTTCCATTTTTATGTTCAATATTTTCTTAAAGATGTATTTTTGTGGTTTTTTTACTTGAGTCTAGAAAATTGAATTTGCTGGCAATAAAAATGAATTTAGTTTTATTTTATCTATTTAAATTGGCTTACAATTTTACTACAGTTTGAACTTATTGGTTACAGTTGAAACCTTATTGCTGATTCCCGATAGATGGCCATATTATGATGGTCATTTCAAACAGATCAAGCTTTTAATAGTTTATTATTTATAGTTGTATACGGGAGCTCATTTTTTTAATTACTATTACTTAGCCATCAATCTTCAATACTTTTAATACATAATATATATAAAAGCGATTTGGGCTCTGCGTTAAATCGAAAGTAAAGAATTAATACAACAGTATTCCAGTTTCAAATACAATCATGAAAAAATCGGATCTGCCCGAAACAAGAAAAAAATAACCTAGCCTACCGATCAAGCCTTTGGGGATGTAATTCTATGCAAATGTTTTGCAGGGTACAGCTAGTGATTAATTAATATTGAAATTTTATTTATCTCCAATTTTTTTTAAATATTTTATATTAAATAAACGTACTTTGTATGCTTAGAGATGAGTGTGAATAACTTCTTTCAATAAAACCCGAATGCACTTTAAAAATACCACAGGTGTACTGTCCCTCGTCCGAGGGCTGCACGTTGTTTATGGTCATTGTCAGGGTATGGATGCGGTGGTCTCTTTTATATATTTATTTTTAATTACTTTCTTTAATTGCACAACTTATACAAGTTCATAACACCTCCAGTTATTAACTCGAAATCACTTTATTGAATAATCATAAGAACTAGTTATTCAATAATGAACATTAACCATTAAATCATGTCTCTACGATAAATACCAGTTGTCCGTTCTTTTAATACAATAAATACTTCTTCCTAGCTCCTCCGTTCCTTCCTTCTTCAAACTTAAAATAAAACAAAAATAACCAAAACAATGTTCTATCTCTTTCCTCGTCAACCGTCTGTGTCTTTTCTTCCTTTTCTTTCCCCCGTTCAATAACCCGTTCATTAGGTGCGTCACCGTACTACAGGGAATTCCCTCTAACATCTACAATAATACAATAATTAATTGTCTATCTATATAACTATCTAACAATGTGTCTGTCTAATTATCTATGTCTGTCTATGTCCTTACATCACCTTTCCCTCTCGGTAAAAAAAATTCGTACATAGTACGCATTTTTTTTTAAATACAGAATTAACAATCATGTATTACAATTATATTACAAAAAGAAAAGGTACCAAGTCCATATCAAATATGAATACAAAATGTCACAAAAATGCAAATCTAAAAAAAAATCATAAACACATTTCTTCAATACTCATCGTCATAAGTATCATTAAAATTATCTCATATATCAAATCTCAATAAAAAAAAATACATTGATTGTATGGTTTAGTCTCCTTATGATCATTTTTTCTTTTCAAAATCAATGAAGGCAAATCTTTTACCACCTACAAAAGTAGGATCCTTCAGAGGTAAAGAAAATTAATCTAATGTCACAAAAAAAAAATTAATTTTCCTTAATTGTGTGTATTAAAAAAATGAAGTTAAATGTTTTTACAAGAACAATGAAGGCAGACATTTTCCCAACTACAGTTATATGTAGGCTCCTTCAGAGTTAACGAAAAATAAATAACAACACCTTTCTCCCTCAAAATGGATATGCGCAAGAGAAAAAAAATATATGGGTAAATTTGGTGATTGTGGACAACGTAGAAAATATTAAGGTAAATACAGATTAAAGGGAAAAACAAGAGCGACATCATGATATGAAGAAAACAACTATGCAATTATAAAAATGTGATTACATCAGTGATTACATTTGATATGCAAAATAATAATGTAATGAAATAAGAAGGCAACATTACAACAGCAACAAAAAAAATCAATTGTTCAATGTGGCCACTGTGGTAGTTCAGATAATTAGTCTCGTCTCTTCAACCCAATCAAAATATTCGTTGCTAACAGCTGGCCTCAAATTCCTAACTCTACCACAATTACGTCCATATTGTGTTTGATGTCCAAACCTAACTTTACAGCGCTCTACTCCGTGGCTCTGTCTGTCATGGGGATTCTGATAACACTGGGCCCTATGATAGTCATGTCTATCTGGAATAGTTTTCCATGGATTTTGGAAAGTCATACTTTTGTTTGCGTGAATACTACTTCTGTCTAGGTGTATCTGTTTTCTATCTTGGTATATGCTATTTCTGTCTGGGTATACCTGTTTTCTGGAATTTGATGGACAGTGCCTCGCAACGTGACCCCTCAAGTGACAATTAAAACATAGGATGTTGGATAGTCTTTTAGGACAGATCTTACATGTGTGACCTAGTCTTCTACACGAATAGCACACGAGGACAAATGGTCTTTCATTAACTGTATGCACAGGCTTAGTGTCTTTAACTGGTACAGATTCAATTCTGTCCTGAATAATTGGCGGTTTATTTACCGTCACAGTATGGCTTTCTTTGATTGAGTTAAGTTTAGTTATGTCTATCTTAACTTGCTCTTCTACATGTTGGTCCGGTTGTGTGGAGGGTATTTCTTGTATTTCTCTGTTCACATTAGGACATGGTTTTCTGTATATACCCTTTTTATTGATCCAGTGGAGAATTTGCTCCTTAGTGCAGTCTTGGATGTCTGGTAGGTTGCCAAGTATTATGTCAGCAACGGGATTGTCCATAACGGTTGCCATAATAGACCCAGATATGAATGGTGTGTCGATATTAATTTATGCTGTCGGGAAAAGTTTTTGTGAGCCATCTGCGAGTGTTATTTCTTCCTCGAATGGTAGAAACTGTGTGGGTAAAACTAAACTTTTCCTCACCACTATATTGACTGCCCCTGTATCTCTGAGTAGTTCCGCTACACAGTTGTTGACCAGTGTTGGAAAGAATATGAGTTTACCTCGTGGGCTCAATACAGCGGCGACTGGCGTGTTGAGTCTGGTGGTTGGTCTGGATCTGCTCTCATTTCTTCTTGCCTGTAATGGGGATGGTGGTGAGCGGTGTCTACTGGTGTGATTATTTCTCCACCCTGTATATGATTGAGGGACAGTATTTGTGTGTTGGGCTTGAGAGGTAGCATGGCAGTGCCGTGCGATGTGACCTGGTCTCCCGCATGTGTAACACGTCCAGGCCTCTGGTCTTTGCTGTCTGGGTGGCACACTGAGCCTTCTATAGCGTTGACTCGCTATTGCAGCAGTATATTGTGGTGAATCTGTCCTGCTGACTGGGAGATCGGGATGAGCATCACGAAATGTGTAGAGTTCCCTAATGAGTGCTGCCTCTGTTCTCACCTTTCTTTCTTGCAGGAACTGGAACAATTCTGGACTGAATGTTCTCAAGAACTTGTCCACCACCAGCAACTCCATTATTTCCTCAGGGTCATCTTTATTAATGCCAGATAACTGTAGCCAGTTTACTAAACGCAATTTGACCGTACCTACAAACTGTCGGGGGTCATAATCATAATCTGGTTTAATGGTGTGAAAAAGTCTCCGATAAGTATCCTCAGACTTGCCCAGAATCTTCGTTAGCGCTTTCTTTAATAGCTCGTAGTTCGATATTTCTGCTGGTTGTAGGGTTTGAATCAAAGAGAGAGGTTTGCCCTTGATTAGAGAAATAAGATGAGATGGCCATTTTGTTGTGTCCGTTTCCTGAACAGACATTACTAACTCGAATTGTAGTAAAAAACTTTCTATGTCTGTTGTACCATCAAATGGTGGTGGTTTGTTGAAGGGGCCCGGTGTTGAAAGATGCTGTACAACATTTTTATTTGTGGCTCTTATCTTTTCCATTTCAAGCTCATGGGCTCTGGCCTTTTCATGTTGTTCTGCCTGGTGTTGTCTCTCTTTTTCTCGTTCTTGTCTCTCTTTTTCTCGTTCTTGTCTCTCTTTTTCTCGTTCTTGTCTCTCTTTTTCCTTTTGTTCTGCTTCGAATAATCTCTCCCTCTCTCGTTCTTGTCTTTCACACTGCTTCTCGATATACTTTGTTAAGTCCTTATCAGTGAGGCCCAATTGTTTGCCTGTGGCAATTATTTCTTCCATTTCGTAAATACTTCTGACACGGTAGACAATAGTTTATTCTCTAATTGAACTGTCACTGCTTACACCTAGTTAAAAGCATGGGTTCACTGGACAAATGAGATCTGTCCTGCACTTCTGACACCAAATTGTCAGGGTATGGATGCGGTGGTCTCTTTTATATATTTATTTTTAATTACTTTCTTTAATTGCACAACTTATACAAGTTCATAACACCTCCAGTTATTAACTCGAAATCACTTTATTGAATAATCATAAGAACTAGTTATTCAATAATGAACATTAACCATTAAATCATGTCTCTACGATAAATACCAGTTGTCCGTTCTTTTAATACAATAAATACTTCTTCCTAGCTCCTCCGTTCCTTCCTTCTTCAAACTTAAAATAAAACAAAAATAACCAAAACAATGTTCTATCTCTTTCCTCGTCAACCGTCTGTGTCTTTTCTTCCTTTTCTTTCCCCCGTTCAATAACCCGTTCATTAGGTGCGTCACCGTACTACAGGGAATTCCCTCTAACATCTACAATAATACAATAATTAATTGTCTATCTATATAACTATCTAACAATGTGTCTGTCTAATTATCTATGTCTGTCTATGTCCTTACAGTCATCCAGGCTGATCCAGACTCCGACGAGTCGACACTGTGTCTGCTGGACCTCTGCTACAAAAGTAAGGCGTGTAATTGATATCGCAGGCGAAAAAGCGTTGACTGTTTGAAGTCTGGAACTCCACCAGAGTCGGCTTCTGACTGAGTGTCCACATGCAGTGTAAAACTGCAGTGTCCTTTTTTGACGGGTACGTGAATTTTGATACCACATCTAGCGCTTGAACTTTTAAGATTGTTAGTGCTGAAAAAAATGTATAATAAATATTGAGATTACATATTACGTGTCAGCATCTACCTTTGAGAGTCGTTGTATGATATTGGGAGCCGTTCTGTATTATTATGAGCCGTTATGTGTTATTAGGAACCGTTCTGTTTTATTAGGAGCCGTATTTTACTATTAAGAGCCATTCAGTTATTTGGAACGTCTGTGATATAAGGCGCCGTTCTGTTTTTAAGAGTCCTTTCATGTTATTAGTAGTCTATTTATAAAATTGGGAGCCGTTATATGTTAAATGTTAATAACAGCCGATCTGTGGTATTATGAGCCTTGCAATGGTATTAGGAGCTTGTAATGGTATTATGAGCCTTGCAATGGTATTATGAGCCTTGCAATGTTATTATGAGCTTCGCAATGTCTTTATGAGCCTCGCAATAGTATTATGAGCCTTGCAAATAGTATTATAAGACTTGCAATGGTATTATGATCCTCACGATGGTATTATTAGCCTCGCGATGGTATTATGAGCCTTGCAATGGTATTACGAGCTTGCAAAGGTATTATGAGCCTTGCAATGGCATTAAAAGCTTGCAATGGTATTATGATTCTCGCAATGGTATTACGAGCCTTGCAATGGTATTACGAGCCCTGCAATGGTATTATGATTCTCGCAATGGTATTACGAGCCTTGCAATGGTATTACGAGCCTTGCAATGGTATTACGAGCCCTGCAATGGTATTACGAGCCTTGCAATAGTATTACGAGCTTTGCAATGGTATTATGAGCCTCGCGATGGTATTATGAGCCTTGCAATGGTATTGGAAGCCTTTCTATACATTAGGACTCTCTTCATTATCTGATTTTTTTAAAAGGAGATTGTTGAAGCTAAACAAAATATTCGAGCAGGACAATTGTATTTCATGCCTCTATTTAGCAGCTATAATTACGAGTCTATCGGTTCATCTTAATATATATTTTTGTTTCAATGTCATCGCAGTATTATGTTTTAGAAACTTTGCTAACGTTGTACTTACCGAGAAAAGAAACAAATGCGACAATAAAACAGCCAACTTCCATGGTTCAATATAAACTAACTATATTTGAAATGAAATTCCTCACATCAGACGGAATATTATATTCTTTTTTTTTTTAAATGTTAATTGAATAAATGCAGACTTTGATGACAGTCGCAGCGTATAAACAGCAGCGAAAAGCTTTACAATCATCCATTGTTAGCTAAAAAAAATGTTAATCTTATCTCTAGAATTAGTTCTACAGTGACAGCGAATGAAATCTGAAATATAAATGGACAATTGATTAGGCTGCGTAAAATAAATGAGTTATGTGTGTTGTAGTACTTGTTGTAACTACGGTAAGATCACTAATTTAGTTTCATCGAGAATTGCTACTAAGATGAATCAAAGATAACTATTGAGAGGGGGGGGGGTTGTAGATTAATGAAAAAAAAAACTATTTTTTCTAATGTGCAGCAAATCAATGTGAAAAGAGTGTACAGTTAAGTGTTGATTAACTTTCTCACCAAAAATGTTCCCTTAATTTTTATCAAAGGCCCAAAACCAATAGCTTAACTATGACTGAACGATCTGGCCAATTGTTTGATTCTGCTAATGAACTAATATAATAAAAACTTATTAAAAGTTAAGTGTGCGGAAAAATCTATGTACCCCCTCTCCCACACACACACTTTTTGATTTCCCATGTCAGTTATAGATCGTTTAGTATTTTATTATTATTATTATTATAGTTGTATATTTTTTTAAAATTTTCAGCCGATGCTGTGTGTTAAAATTTCCAGTAAAGAAAATTCAGTTGATATTTAAAAATAAACATAACAAACTTTTACATAAACCGAGCCTCACGAAAAACAAAACTTCTTTATTCTATTCATTTCATGATACGTTTAAAATCATCTTTATCATAGATATTGAAGCTAATGAAACTGCCGATTAAGCGAAGAAATGAACTCTAGCCGAGCAGGCTATAAAAGCAATGCCACTGAACAGCGTGACAATGTTTTTGTTTAGGTTTCTTACAGCAGTGGTCCCCAGTACCCAGGCCGCGGACCGGTACCGGTAAGTGGATCAAATAGTACTGGACCGCCAAAGTAACTTAAAATTAATTACTTCTTTGTTTTACTTATTGTAATGTATTTCTCTCGGGATAGTGCGAGTTTCTATGGACAAAAGTTTGACCAGGAGCTGAGCGACTGTGAGCGGCTATGAGTGGCTGTGAGCGACTTGGAGCGGCTGTGAGCGACTGTGAGCGGCTATGAGTGGCTGTGAGCGGCTGTTAGCGACTTTGAGTGGCTGTGAGCGACTGTGAGCGGCTGTGAGCGACTGTGAGCGGCTGTGAGCGACTGTCAGTAGCTGTGAGCGGCTGTAAGCGACTGTGAGCGACTGTGAGTGGCTGTGAGCGGCTGTGAGTGACTGAGCGACTGTGAGCGACTATGAGCGGATGTGAGCGGCTGTGAGCGGCTGTGAGCGACTGTGAGCTGCTGTGAGTGACGTTGAGCGGCAGTGACATTGAAAATAAAGACCATTTAACATATAAAAAAACAACCCCATGCGGGCCTCGGTGTGAAAATATCTAATGTTGAAATGTCCGCTGCGAGAAAACTGTTGTGGACCACTGGCTTACAGTATCAGTCATTATTTTATTTTATTTCAAATTAAATCTGCTATTGGGATCTACATCATTTTATTTTAATGATTGAATCAACAATAATACCGTGTGAAGAAAAACAATTAGACAAACCCTAAATAGCTCTAATGGTGCCAGGAGAACTTCCGTTGAGTCATATGTAAAATGGTATCTGCAATATCAAGTTTATTTGTTTGTTTTTAAAAAAGACCACATAAAAACCATTATCTGCTTGTATGGAACGTTTCTACTTTAAGCCCTTAACTGAAGTTGAAGCTCAGACATACTAAATTATTAGTATGTTCACATTTCGTGTGGTTTCATGAAATCTCGCAGCGAAATCTCGGGAATACTTTAAAATTATTCTCTTATACGTGTCATTTTATTGTATGTCAGTAAATTTAATTAAGTTAGTTTATACTTGAATTAGCACTCTGCAATGGAACTCCTTGGATGTCGAATCATGAAGATTATTTTAAACTTTCATAAAATAAAGTATATTAAAACTACTATGTGGCCACAATTTCTCTAGCCCATGAAACATTTGAACTATTTTCTGAAATCCTTTATGCCAGATGTTTGAATTGTCAATGATGTCCAATCGCATGACCTTTTAACAGAAGAAACAATATTAAACATTTCAAAAAGGTTTATGAACTTATAGAACTCTGTCGTCAATATTTTTTTTAAAGAGGACATTCAGCCTTTAATGCATGTGTCGAAAGTATATAAATATATTAAGAGAAATCGGAATTTATAAAGACGAGAAGGAAAACGACAGATCTACAAACTTACCATGTATAACATTAGTTTCAGTTTAGTGAATTATATTTAAATACTCGTTCTTACATTTTCTTTTTTTAGTTCGCAATATATTTTACTTATTTCATAAGTTGTTTCTTAATTTACTCATTTCTGTTAAAGAAATTTAATGTTCATTATGTGCGTGTCCCTTAATAAATAGAATGACGTATCGGAGATTCCGAATGGAAAGTGTGCATTTTAGGGTGCAGCTAATGTTTGAGTGTGAAATCTTAAGATGTTCACTGTCTTACCTTTTCAGGCACTTCGTTATTTAAACATTACTAAAACAGTAAGTAATTAGGTGTAACAACACGGAAATATGTGTGACCATGAATTTTATATCGTTGCTTAGATTTTTAATGCTGTACCGACAAAATATAAATTTTAGATTTCTTTTTTTAAATACACTTAACTAATGTGGCCGTTTGCAGGGGGAAATGGAAATATAAGCATACATATATATGATGTGCTTTCATATTTCTTTTCGGTGGGCTTATACACTTGGCGACACTTATCTCCTCTTCAAGTCAGCGGTGAATATTTTTAGCTTTACCAGGGATTGAATCATGTACTATTTGCATGTCTTTGTTATTGTGTATCAATATGTTAGTGATCAATAGTAAAAAATAATATACATGCCTTCATTTATTTAAAGATATTATTTCAGGACTTTAAAATAGCGATACACGTTCGGTATGATATAATGTGACTGTTTCTACCTAGGCAACGAAGGGGCCGGATGGTCGTGTGGTAAAGCGCTCAACTGTCGACCTGAGGGTCACTTGTATAATCTGCGGTGAGGAACAATGGACATTTAAGGTCATGGCTTAAGTTCCCGCTATGTCTCCCGTGGTGTCTCCATGGCCATTGCACTAACGGCTATGGTGGGATGAAAGAAGGGCACCATAAAAACCGCCCAATTAGTGGTTTATAGGATCCAAGAGATTTCATCTCATCCTTACAGGAACATCCACACATAGGCAACGTGCTGATGTTGAAATATTGTAAACTTCCCTTGTGCTTTAATTATGATAATGCTCAGAATATTCTGACAACTTCCTGCTTCCTCACAACAACTGACTTAGCGTTGGTTATCATTCACCACATTCTCTTCATTAATGTTTCCATGTCCCCTATGTGTTTGGTGATAAAATGTATCTGTGTAACGAAACAGTCGTAATAATATGCTACCAAATCGACTTTGTTTAATAATGATATCTTGACAGTTCGTATTGATTCTCCAATCAGTATGGATCGATATTTCCCAAAACAATTATAAATTTTTCATTTTCGATTACTGATTATGAGTTTCATACCATTTTTATCATATATTGAAGAATGCCTTTCGGTACTTCCTTCCATCTTATTTATATTATTCTTTACAATTAAAAATACAAATTTACTATTGGCTTCTTGGTTTAGTTTCTTTGAGATTTGTCCCAAATAAGCGGCTGTCCCAACTAAGCGGTGTCCCAATTAAGAGGAATCCACTGTATATGCATTTTTTTTTTACTAGGGGTACTGAGTATTTCGAAAGTTTGGGAAACACTTGCGTCAGTACCTGTACACATTACGATTAGTTTGTTTATGTTTCTTTACATTATAAGTTGCTTTTTTTTGTTCATGTTCTGCGCAGTTAAACTTATTTAATAGATTCAGTCCACTATTACGAAAGCCGATTATGCCCTACTTGTTGACATTAGTGACCATGGAAGGGGGTGTCTTTAGGGCAGCCCCGTAGCGTAAAAATTCTGCAGCAGGGGGCCAGGCATTCTACTGCAGGGGCCAGGCAATAGCAGGGGGGCAGGTAATACATTTTACTAAGTAGAGCATATAAGCAGAGGGGGGAAGGACAAAACGCAGGTGTGGCCCGGCCGCCATGGCCCCCCGCACGCTACGGGCCTGCTTTGGGGGATGGGTACTAGAGATTCGTGGTACTAGGACTAATGTCCTGTATTATGCGCCATTTCAACTGGATTCTCTTCTCAGATATTTATAGTTATAAAGAATTAAGTCATATATCTAACGAAGATAGACCATGAGTATATGGCCAGGAGAGTTACACCTTGCTCTCCTTTCAACACATTAACCCCCGCCCTGCACTAGGCAGAATGACAGCAGATAAGCTGTAAGAACAAACCCCCGCCCTGCACTAGGCAGAATGACAGCAGATGAGCTGTAAGAACAAATTAACACTGGGGGGAATAAAAAAGGAAATTTTTACACATGTAAACAAAAAAAAATCACAAAGGGACCTTTGAAAAACTCTTTGGTGTTTTTTTTTATTATTAGATTATTCGTTTTCATTAACATTAAAATAGCATAATTCTACGTTTGTAATGTGTAAATGAAACATTAATTTTACATTTGTAATTTGATGATTAAATGATGCTACAGTATGTTGGTTGGTATTATAACATTATAGAAATATAACTTTATGTTTCAACAGATGCATGTCTTGACGCTCCATATTTTCGATGATGTTTTATATCTCTATTTGGGGCTTGAAGTATTCTCTATTTCTGAGGTGTGTTCTCTATTTTGATGAGCATTCTATGTTTCTGGCGTGAATACTTCACTCCTCCTGTAATTTATTCTCTGTCTCTGATGTGATTTATTATTAACATTCTTTTTAATCTGAAAAATTAAATGGTAAAGATATAAATATAAATTGTTCAGCTAATAAAAAAACAAGCAATATGAAAACTTAATCTCCTATTTAAAATTCCCCCCCCCCCAGTGCTTCTTTTTTACATTCATATCTCTTATCACATGGACATTTCCTTGTTTCTTAATACATGGACATTTCCTTGTTTCTTATCACATGGACATTTCCTTGTTTCTTAATACATGGACATTTACTTGTTTCTTATCACATGGACATTTCCTTGTTTCTTATCACATGGACATTTCCTTGGTTCTTATCACATGGACATTTTCTTGTTTCTTAATACATGAATATTTCCTTGTTTCTTAATACAGGGACGGATGGCCGAGTGGTGTAGATACTCGAGTGTCAACCTGAGAGTCGTTAGTTCGATCCTCGTTTAGGCCCATGAAATTTTTCCAGGTGAAATTTGGTGCAAAGTCGTCCCACAAGTCCACCCAACTTTAAATGGGTACCTGACTTTAAGTTGGGGAAGTAAAGGCGGCTGGGCGTTGTGCTAACCACACAATCCCTCTTCATATGCCGAGGTTATAGAAACAGATGAATTCTACACTTCATCTGCCCCGAAGGCCCGTTAGGGCTAAGAAGGGAACTTTACTTTTAATACATGGACATTTCTTTGCTGATTTGTTGATTTATTGATTTAAATTGAAACAAACAATAATGTGAACAGCATATATCCGATGTCCTGATTTAAAAAAAAATAATTACTAATTCGATTCAGTTTATATCTCTCTGTTTACACTTAAATGAAACATGGCATATTTTTTGTTCTATAAATATTTCTACGCAGCCGATTTAGTATGTTTACAGATAACCTGCAGAAGAAATATTAAAACCTTCTTCGCTGGTCAGCGCCCGTATCCACGATAGGTTCGCTCGACCATCGCAGCATTCAGGCATCGAGTCCCATGATTGTAAGGGGATTTTATCAGGTATTGGAAATGCTTCAGAATTCTCGTAGAAAACTAATGGTCACATTACATTGTGCCAACAAAACTAATGGTCACATTACATTGTGCCAACCACATAACTTCTCTTAAAGCAACATGCATTTATCCTGCTACATAATTTCTATTAAAAGTAAAGTTCCCTTATGCCCCTGAGGGCTCATCGTGGCATATGAAGTGTAGAATTCATCAGTTTCAAAAACCTCGGGAAATATAAGGGATTGTGTGATTAGCACAACGCCCAGTCGCCTTTACTTCCCCAACTTAAGGTCGGGTACCCATTTAAAGCTGGGTGGACTTGGAGACTTTCACCAGGACCTGGAAAATATCCAAGGTTTTCAACTGCCCCAATGACATGAAATATTGATGAAATCCCTTAAATCTCGAATAATTTACTGAAAATCGGCTAACAACAAACTGTAATGTCCAAACATCCATTTTTTCCAATTAATAACTTAATCAAAACAATAATCAGTATTCTGGTTGAATGCTGTCATTTGCTGCCTGGACAAAATCCTGTTCTTTATGAAGCCATTTCGGGCCCTTTCTCCGCATACCGACTGTGATGTTTCTGTAACGAGTTTCACATGTCTTTCTACGGCTTGAGTGTGACAGGGTACCTGGATAATTGGCAACATAATATTGTGTTGGTATTGTATTCTGCTAGTTATTTCAGACATTGGAATATCGGCCAACAATGGTGGTGCAGTTACTTCAGCTTCCTGCCAATTTATCAGGTCAACATAGTCTGTTGAATCAAAGTTCAGTCTTGGAATACAAAATTTTCTGATGCCAGTTTTCTGTTCCTGACAAGCCTTTAGAATTCTGCGCAGTCCAAGTTGTTTAATGTGATCTCGATCATCAGTGACCATTGCTATCAATAGATTCTCTGGATGAGCAAAATAGGCATTTCTTTGGATAACAGGATCAATGATGTTCTTAACTTCTGTTGGCAGTGAACAAGACAAGTGAATTGTCAACCAAATGTGTTTAGTACCATCTACACAGCTGGGTTTGCTTTTGATTGCAAACCACACAGGAGCATACACCTGCATAATGTAAGTTGCCAACATCTGTAAGCTTTGAGTTGGATTTTGTTGTGAAATATACAATCGAAGAATGCGATTGGCCGTTGTCAACCACCGTGAATGAGCCATTTTGCCAGGGTTTCTTCTAGCAAGTTCTTCTGAACAGCAACCGGTCATCACACTTAAGCACATTTCATGTAAATACCTCTGCTCTGTACTTAGTTCTGAAAGTGACACATCAGGAATGCTACTGCTAATTGCAACAAAGTTGCACACTGGCTGGAGCTCGCAATTTAGCAGGGCAGAACCTATTGGACCCGAAAATCCTTGTGGCCCAGTTTTTTTACCATCAAGATGTTTGATTAAATGGCGCAAAGGCAGCTCATTTGCATGCAACAAGCATGGCAACCACTGTAATGGTCTACCCAGTTTGATCTCCAAAAGTCTTATGATACCTCCAGCAGGTCCTGTATTTGTTGCAGTACCATCACATCCAATCCCTAAAATGTTGGTTATGTTGTGCCCATTGCTGTCAAAATATGTATATATGCAGTCAGCAATATCTCGAGCTGATGATGATTTAGGTGCTAAATGTGTGATGAATTTTCCTCCAGGTTCATTCAGTATTGTGATGTGTTCCTCATTTACTACATTTCGATACCAACGGCTTCCTTTCTTCTCTAGTTTAATTGTTTTATCCTTGCTGCCGTCAAAATAGAGAGTTTGAATTGCATCAGTAGATCTACTAATTGATCTCTGGCCATCTTTCGCTCTCGTCTCAGTTTATAGCGATCAATTACATTGGCAGCCTCAGTTTGTGAAACTATACCAAAGTCTTCTAGTACTGCTGTCGCAACTGCTGCACCAACCCTGTCTGATACTGCAGATCGATCACATATTTTTGCTAACTTTGGTAGTTTTCTTCTCATCTGGCTAGAGCTCGGTTTGGACGAAGTAGGTGTCTCAGTATCTGTAATCATGGTATTGCTTTCGGCTTCAGTCTGAAATAAATCTTCATTGAGGCCAATTTCGGCATCTGATGAATCATCATTGTTCAAATCTATAACTCCAGGGCATTGGTCATTCAAATCGAGTTTGGGTGCTTTTTGGCTCTTGAGTCCTCCTTCAACTTGCGATCATAGGTCTTTTTTAGTTTAGCTGAGGAAACTCGATCAACACTACCAATAAACATGATCCTAAATGTTCTTTGGTCCTGCAAAAAGTGTTGTTCTTGAGGTGGCACTTTGTTTTGCTTTGCACAACCACAGTTTCCAGGAACACATTTGCAAATTGCAACGTCAAAGAGTTTCTGTTTACTTTTGTCAGCATATTCTTGCAACTTCAGCAAATACTTGTTATCTGCTTTCCTTCCTTTAAATGGCTTCATGAGTTTTCTGAGTTCATCATGTGAATTTCTGATCCGTTTGAGAATTCTAGTGTGTTAAACAACCGGAATGGAAGCTTTATGCCATACAGCTTCAATGTCTGTTGCAACGATTTCAGCTATTTCACTCACTGTGGTCTCTTTGGCTTGATCAGAACTTAATTTTTGTCTGATGTGACTGTAATACTTCATCATGTCCATATAGGTTGGCAAAACATTTGTAACCAATTCACAGGAATGACCAAAAACAGGGCATTTATTGGCAGCTCTGGTGTCAACATTAGATGACATTTTTATCCCGGTGATTATCTGTGAAAGCATTAAGGAAGGATTTTATATAACCATATAAAATGAGTGAGCCATAAAAAAATGTTTAACATATTTGGTATATTATTCAATTATGTATACTCATAAAGCGATAATATTTCCAGTGCCTGTATAATGTACAACAACTGCGCCATAATATCTGGACTAGATTAAATGCGAACGGCAGATAATGAGCTCCACCTGGAGCTAACTTACTAAAATATGCTGATTTAAGCAGTAGATACTAAAAAATAAATAGATACTTACTCTGTGTAGAAAATACAATGTACGTTTATTCGCCAAAGTAATTAAAACACTTGAAAATAGAGGGTAAACGAATATTGTAAATACCGTTTTGCTTATAACGGAAGTCCAAATTTTCAACATGATTGGGGCACCACTCAAAATAAGCAAAAAATTCTGAAATTTTGCAGAGTTGTTAACTAACACTTAAGACAACTTTTTAGCACTATTACATCCAGAAATTCTAAACTTTATTTTTTCACACCACCCGAATGCACACACTATAATGTTTCACCTAATGACTATTGAAGCTAAAATAATAATAGATTTATGTTTACCAACAGCTAGGCTAATGCTCAATTTTATGTCACTCGGTAATGTTGGCATCACCCGACGTCAATTACAGCTAAAACAATAATAATATTATTTTTAACTAAAGCTAAAACAGCTCAATGTCGCTCATAGCTAACATATTTTAAATGTTTTGTTACTTGCAGCTAATATATAAAGAGACGCTCCTTTTACTACGGCTTAAAAAAATGTTACTTAGGATGCTACTATCAGTCAAAACAATGTTATATTTTATGTTGCTCACAGTTATTGAAATATATATATATGTCACTTGAATATTCAAGAAAACTTAAATTTGGGTATCATTTAAAATAATATGACATTTTACTAGATTGTTAACTTTAATGTTCGTAGCAATTAATGCAATGCTAAATTCAATTTCACTGACACTTAATAGGGTGTTAACTATAATTTCAATGACACTAGGAATGTTAGCTTCGAAGTCGTGCAAAATTAAAATGATACTAATTTCATGTAGTTTTTTGCGTTATTAAAACTGGTAATTAGAACAACCATTTCTTCTCCTTTTTCTCTTTCTTCAAAAAAAAAAAAAGAAAAATGTTCAAAAGAGATCATTTAAACAGTGTATAATTTATTGAAGGGGGGGGTATTAAAATTACCTTTCCAACACGATACCTGGGCTAGGTTTACCTTTCTATAATGATACCTGACCTAAGTTAACATTCCAATTTTTGACACTAGGGGTAGGTTTGCCGTTCCATCAAAAAACCTGGACTTTGATAGTTTTTTTCCACCTAACATTTGGCCCAAGATTACAGTTCCATCATAATACTCGGAATAGGTCTAACTACTTTAAGGCGTATCTCCGGCAGTTTCGACAATGCTAGTCTACAATGGCCTTGATAATGAATGACATTCTCTGAACCACTCCATATCGGAAGAAGATGAACAGTAAATGGAGATTTAGCAGAATGGCACACAATTGTTCAAGTGACACTGCATTAAGGCTAATGCATAATCATCTTACAGATCAATTTTGTTTAACCATACTGAAATGTTTGTTATCAACAATACGTTGAACGGCTGGTCGTGCGGTGTTGAGCCCCTGACTTCAACCGAAGGGGTCGAGGGTTCGAACTTCAAGGAGTTCCTTGGCTCTTTTCAGGTCCCGTTCAATGTCCTAAAGTCCTCCCAGCTTTTAATGGGTACCTGACTGTAAGTTGAGCGAGTAAAAGTGACTGAGCGTTGTGCTAACCACAGATTCCCTTGTATGCCAAGGCTACTAAAATAATTTAATTCTATTCTTCATCTGCCCCGATTAGCCCTTAGGGGCTTAAGGGAAGTTAACTCTCTTTTTTTAAAACATTACAGACTTACCGAGAATACAAACAACAGCGGCCAGCAAACAATTTTCCGTTATAGTTTAAATTATCTCAATAATACTTTAGGGCGTAAAAAAATACAGTTAACTTTGATTTGTTTTCTATCTATTGTATATAAGCCATGGAAGAAAATTCGAAAATCAGATGGAATTCCATAAATTAAATGGACATAATTGAGACCTGCTGATGAACTTTAAAAAAGGCAGGACGAATATTGATATGTATTCTGGCTTCACATTAATAGAAGCCATCTCCATATTTCTATCAAATCATATTTATAGAGAAGATCTGTTCATTGGAAATCTGAAAGTGTACATTAAAGATTTTTTATTAGATAAAAAGATTAAATTAAAAAAAAATAATTTAGTGATAATTTATTACAACTATTTGAATTTTGAACATATGAATTAAGAATGAAATTATAATAATTATTATAAAAGAAAATGCAAGGACGGATGGTCTAGAGGTAAAGCGCAAGACTGTCAACCTGGACGGTCCCTTGTTCGATCTTAACAGCAGCAGATATTTGTGAGTGCTATTTTAACAGCAGCAGCTAGAGCTGAGTACCTATGGTCAGTACTTTTACATACGCAAACTGGGCGGATGCCTAGGACGTCTTGCATTCCCTCCTAAGTTTGAAGGGGGGGGGGGAGATCCATTTTCCGTTTATTTTTTTTTTTAAATGGCTTATTAGACGTGGGTCAAGAGCATGGGAAACACTTAATATATGGGGAAGAGGAGGGCACGAACAAAAAGTAGTTCACACAGGGAGCCACAATAGATGTTTACGGTGCTGATCAGAGGGTAACTTTTGTCAAAGATTTGCAATTGGTAACTGACAGCTTAGTAGATCACCCTTCACCCAATGGATATTTCAGATCATGGTTTAATTACCCGCTATATCTCTCGTGGTTTCTTTCTTGTTCATTGCACTATCGGCTAAGGTGGAGATGAAAGAGAAGCACCATAAAAAAAAACCGTCCTATTTGGTGGTTTATAGGGTCTAAGAAATTTCATCTCATCTTTACAGGAACTTCACACACAATTTTCATCGAAAAGTATCAACAATAATGATTTTCTCAACCATGTTTTTATTTTTTTAATCTGGCTAAAGTTTATTCTTTATATTAATGAGAATGTAAGAAAAAAATCTATCAATAATTGTGGACAATCATAAGACTCTAGGCCATTAGTTGCAAGTAAATATGTACATTAAAATAATTAAACATGCTTAACATAATTCATGTAAACAAGCATGGTAAAATAGCGATTGATGGGGGGGGGGGGGGGGGGGCAAAACCGTGTCTTGCTTTTGTTTTACCGTTCTGCTGTCAACACATTTACACAATAAAACACAAACACAGTCTAAGGGAGAGAACCTAGGTGCAAGTAGACCTTCCTGGAAAATGTGGTCAACAAATTTGTTAAGGGGAGAAAACTAGTTTCTTAAAATACACTATTGTGGCTATTGCTATATTTTAAGAATTATTCCCCTTTACTCAAGACCACGATATCAGCAATTGATTTCTATAAATACCCTAGCTACATTATTGGTGATGTGCGTACAACAGTGGGCGCAATCGATAGATGCGACAGTATGATAAATACATACAGGGCCGGATATTTGTCAGTTGATGCCCTGGGCAAAAACAATATGTTGGGCCCTTAAGAAAAAGAGACACATATCCGTGGGTTTAAAATTGGGCTCTGTGGGGCCCCTAAACATTTGGGGGTCTTCGGTGTGCGTCCTTATATCTTTTGACATTTAAACTATTTTACAGTCACAGACATCATCCTACACCATTTTTTACTTTTATGTATTTAGTGTATTTGTCTCTCTTGAATAAAAAAAAAAATATCACATGGTACACGACATAGGTAGTTTCTTTAAGGGAATACATTGGTACAAAAAGAATGTTGAAGCTTGCGACAATTCTCAAGACCAAGATTTTAATTTTTAGCCTTACCCATAAAACTTACTTTCCTAAGATATGTTTTTTTTTTTTAAATAACGCTAGCAAATGAATGGAAATCGATAAAGGGGCTGTCTATTAATTACGTCAACAAAAAAGGGAGGAGGATGGGGGGGGGGTCCGAAAATTTTTGACAATTGTTGACAAGGGGGAGGGGGGGAGGTCAAGAAAAGTTGACGTCAACAATGTTACTTTTTTTTTTTTATTTCATATAACTACTTAAATAAAGGAAAATAAGGCAGAGCTTGTAGTTCTGTGTTACACACTCGCCTAACATTCAGTATTTTAATTAAACTAACTGTATTCCTACTAATTTTACCACATAAACATTTTGCAAGCCACCTTTTTTAGGGGATGGGGGGGGGGGGTAATCAAATGTTGACGTAATTTTATAGGGGAAGTTTGACAAGTTGTTGACAAGGGGAGGAGGGAGGTAAAAATCGCCAAAAATGTGTTGACATAAATAATGGACAGCCCCAAAGACTATAACACTAAATAAATAATAACCATATACCATTGAAAAAAAACACTTTGATTGTATTTTTTTTTATATTAATAACTAAGAATTAACGTAAACATTAGGCTGAACGATGCATAACCCACTGCTCCATACTTTTTTATTATTATTAGTATACAAGCCTGACCAACAACATGAAAGGAAATTATAAATGCATCTATTATTTGATACGGCAAAATGTTTCACAAAATTCTTTCTAATTACCATTTGTTTGATACAAAGGGATAAAACACTTTTTTTTATATATTTTCTAACGTCTAGTTTCATGTACTGCTTTTGCTTGTGTATTTATTTAAATGACTTAAGTTTCATCCTTTCAAAAAAGACGTCATCGGGAATTCAAAACTATAATGTGATGCACAACGTTTCATTGTGCGAAGTCTTTGTGGGTTGTCAGTGTTGCCATCATGGTTGTAACTAGGGTTTCCCAATTCACGCAATATTATTTATCTGGATACAAATTAATTTATTTTAAAACGAGTTGTACTTAGAATGGACATGAATATGAATAGTAATGAATAATCTAAAGCAGCCCCGTAAAGTGAAAATTCTACAGCAGGGTCCAGGCAATAGCGGGGGGAGGGGGGGGACATGTAATACATATTACTAAGTAGAGCAAATAAGCGGGAGGGGCAGATAAAATGCAGGGGGGGGGGCAGACAAAATGCAGGGGGGCGGCCCCCTGGCCCCATGGCCCCCCGCACGCTACGGGCCTGATCTAAAGTAATTCATTAATTAAATTATACAGAGGGAATGGTATTAGCTTCACCGGTAATTTTACCATATTTATTTCATTAGTCAATAGAAGTAATTGTCACATAAAGATAATATAATGTTATAATACTTTGACACTATAAATCTAAAATACTAAACACACTGTACGAACAACAATCCTGTTTTTGCGTTCTCGTCAAAAAGTATGCATTAGAAATAAAAAATTATATTTCATATAAAAATTTAAACTTATTTTGTTGTCATTCAAAAATATATTAAAAAAAAATACCGTAGCTGAAAGTTTCCTTTCCGATTATAATGACTGGCGGTAACTGTTAACACAAACACCCCATTAATAGCAACAATAGATATAAATATATGCAGGTGTCTGCCTAATCGCCCCTACACCAGGCCCGTAGCCAGTCAAAGTAAGCAGGGAGGCACCAATACCCAGCAAGGGGGCACCTTCTCATTTTAGTTACTTTTTCTTTATTTTTTCCTCTTTTTCTTATTTTTTTAAGTGGGGGGGAGAGCACTTCACACCTAGCGGGGGGGGGGGGCTCAGCCCCCCCAGTGCCCCCTGGCTACGGGGCTGCCCTACACCAAAGGTAATAAAACGAAATCAAATAATGTCGCCGACTGCTGGGAGTTGTGACTCAGTATTTAGATTAGATTTCTTTTTGGTAACAGACCAATAGCTTGTTTATCATGCCCCATCCCCCCAAATAATGTATAATAGTTATCTTAGAACTTTTGTTCTAGTATCTATGTAAACATTAAAGAAATTAGTTTGTGAAGTTCTTGAAAAAGACAACATAAGGTTGAATGATGCTAAACCCACTGCTCCATACTTTCTATTATTATACAAGCCTGATCAACAACATGATTGGAAATTAGGAATGTAATTTTTGTTTTCATTGAAATGTACTAGCTCTTAAATTGATATAAATATTTATAGAAATTTGAAGCACTAAACTATGCAAGCGTGGGCGCCAATCTGAAATACCAACCGCAATCCATTTATTTTTGCAGTTTATAAATCAACGACATTTTAAGGAATATTACTTTGTTCATTTTTTAAATGATACGAATTGGAGACATTAAATCACCTCAACTTGCAATGTTTGCAAGGTAATTCTAAATATAATACACACTTGGTTATAGCGGGATTCTAAGAAGCGGAACAAATAAAACCACCCTGATAAGTGTTTTAAAAAAAAAAAGAACAATAGAGAAGAAAAATCCCATCCTAATTTGAATTGTCCAATAATTGGTGGAGGTTATATTTAGAATTATTGAATGAATAATTAAGAAAAAGGATTGTTAGACCTTCTTTACTGTTTCTCCTGAAGTTAGATTATGGGTTCACATATTTTCTTGCAATGAGTTAGTTTATCATATTAATATCATTCAGAAATGTTAACTCATTTGCTATTACGAAACCTGAACATCGAGGTCAAAGTTTTACAAAAATACAGAAGCGCCATGAAAACAACTTTATTTTTTTTTTAAATCATATAGTAAGTCAAAAAAAAAAAACGAGACAATTTTAATTATTTATTTTTTACAATTTATTGTATCTGAACTACTATCATCTGTTTTTTATAACACAGAGAAAATATATTTTTTTAATCCATATTAAACGTAATTAAATATATATGATGTTCTTAAATACTTGGGTACTTGGATTACGACCACCAAAGACCTCTCTATCAGACTGTGCACTCCATGTCACGCGTCATATAACTGTTCAGTTCTCCGTAAGCAAGCAGGCTTACCAAAAAAACATTGTTAAACAGTTGGAGACAAACAGCGTTGGCAGTAACACGACCGGCTGTGCTATCACACCATCATTGTGTGCGTGCGACACTGATAGCAAGATGTTACTAACGCCACAAAGTATAAGAGGCGAGTCAGCTCTTACTATAAATTGGTGTCAGTGGCGACGTCAGAGTCAGAAACACTTTGTGACGCGGCCTTGCTCTTGGGTCTTGCACTCTCAGAGTATATATCATTTAAATTAGTACCTGAAAAAAATACATTTTATATAGATACATAGACAGGAAGATAGATAGATATGCAGATAGATAGATAGATAGATAGATAGATAGATAGATAGATAGATAGATAGATAGATAGATAGATAGATAGATAGATAGATAGATAGATAGATAGATAGATAGATAGGTCAGTAGGTGGCTAGGTAGATGGATAGATGGATCAATGAATGGATCAATTGATGTATATATGGATAGATAGATAATATACGGTTTTGTTGTCATATTATAATTGCAATAGAATTTAGACTCCAATAAACTGCTAGTTAGATATCTGATAGACTGATAAATAAAGTCGAGCTTAAACGTTCAGTGTTATATGCAGCATGTCAGTAACATTCTTGATATGCACCGAGCATAACCCAACATTACAATTAGTGCAGCTTTTAGACAAAGGTAATAAGTGTGTAACTAGGTGAAGACAATAAATTCATCGGGGCTGAAACCAAAGACAGTGGCGGCGTGTATGATTGGTGAGTGGTCACCTAGCTTTAAAAAAAAAAAAACGGATGAACAATGTCATTCCCAGCCTATTTGTCCGCCTTCTTTTCTAGAATTTGAAATTTAAAAAAAAAAAAAAAATCTATATTCTTTCTTCAAAGTTATGATTTGGCCAACCCGGATGTGGCTGCTGCCCGGATGTTATTTCCAACCATTTAATTCCTATCACGGTGAGTTCATGAACATGCCCAAGAACCAGTGAACGGCTCCTGTTCTTCCCTTTCCCCTCACCACCAGCGTGAGGCGTTCTCTGCTACAGGTTCATTTGGTATAATATATATATATATAAGCGATTTAGGCTCTTCGTTAAATCGAAAGTACAGAATTAATACAACAGTGTTCCAGTTTAAAATACAACAATGAAATAATCGGATCTGCCCGAAACAAAAAATAACCTTGCCTACCGATCAATCAAGCCTAAGGGGATATAACTATATGTAAAATTTTGCAGCGTACAGCTAGTAAAAAACATATTATCACACTAATACGATACCTCTAAGTCTTCTCAAGAAACAAAACACAACTAAAGACAGCAGTACGACCAGTGTGGTCACGGTGGATACTGTAAAAGACACAAGAAATTACTTTCTTCATTCAATTATTACATCCAGAAATTACTTTCTTCAATCAATAATTACATCCAGAAATGACTTTCTTCAATCAGTTATTACATCCAGAAATGACTTTCTTCATTCAGTTATTACATCCAGAAATGACTTTCTTCTTTCAGTTATTACATACAAATTTATTTCAAATATTAAATTATGCCTATAAACACTTCTTGCTTTTAAATAAGAAATCATGAGATTGTTTTTATTGTGATAGATTAAATTAGAAATAATTAAGAATAAGTTTTCTTACTTGTAACTAGTGGAAGAGCATTGAAAGAACTGGCTGTTTAGAGTAAAGTAAAAATGCTTTTTATTTTAATATTTATATTAATGTTATCACGAAAAATATAACATGACTTTCATATAACGCATATCAATTTGCCGTATCTAAAAACGAGTCGTACTTAATTTTTTTTTTTAATTCAATGTGACCTTCTGATACATATTAGGCCATATATTAAGTAAATCTAATGTAAATGTTCTAAATGTAATTTTTGTTTTACGTTTGTATCTGGGATTTTTCGTTCTCGTTGTTGTAGATCGAGTAGCAGTGGATTGACTGGTATCTGTTTACAAAAACATACACGATTAAGATGTAAGATTAGTCTTCGAATCTGAAAAAAAATATATATTTCAACCGGAATTGGTTTGTTTTGATGAATAGTAGATCTGCGTTCGGCAATCGGTGGTCCACGGATTGCGAGTAAATTTGTTGCGTTGGCAGATAAAGTAAAGCCTTATTTGTTTCGATGTGCTATTTACATTAATTTAACCATTAGCAACAACAACTATTATTTAATCAATTGAATTAATAGAAAAAAATTATTAGCTTATAAATTATACAGAATGTGTTATCAATATTTGGGTGTTAGGGTTAGTGACGGCATAATTTTAGTCATAACATTACTTTTTAAATAGAAATGAGCTTTCTGAGTTATTTATATTCTGTGGTCATTAGTTGTTAGTTATTTTTTGTCTTTTCAAGAATGTAGACTCAATCAAACAATATCTACAGGAATAAATATGTTTAATTCTGTGGTTCGCGGTAATAAATATGTTACATTCGGTGGTGTACATTAATACATATATTAAATTATGTGGTCCGCGTTAATCGATTCGCGTATTTAGCTGTTCACGGAAATCAATTCATAAAGTTCTTTGTTCGCAGTTGTTACGAGTGTAGTTAGTAACTGCGAGCCGTTCTTATTAAATATGCAGCCTAGGCTGCTGGCCAGGGCCCCTACAACTAAGGGGACCCATATCGGAAGTTTTTATTTTTCCAGTCATTAGAGAAGGCAATTAAAGCATTTGTAAGGGGCTTTTAGCTAAAATGGTTTAATAGTTTGGGGTTTCATGGGGGCCCCATTTTTCAGATACAATTAAGGGCCCATCACTTGTAAACTGAAGCCATAACATTATTTTCATTTTGCGTAGCCCGCCCACTTCCCAAATCACAATTTACCAACAACTCCCCCCACCCCCAGATTAGCTTTTTCTAGGGCCCCGAAATCTATATCTGCCTCGGGCCATCCAAAAAAAACTGTCTATGATGCTACCGACTCGTTATGTAAATAACATTTAATAGTTTACATATTTCTAAATATTTCTAAAGTGAATCTTTTATAAATCACCTTGTTTTTTTGTCTGACGTAGGTCCCCGGGAAACGGAGTCGTTGTTTTTGATGTCGCTGACTTTGACGTCATTACTTCATGCGTAGTTTGTTGTAGAGTTGTTGGGCGTACTGTAGCAATAAATAATTCCACCATAAGTGGATGAATGGCCATTCTTGTGGATGGACAAACAAGGAGAACACGTATATCTCACTAGTTAAAAAAGGGCCGCCTTAGAGTAATATTTTCTCTATTAATTACGAGTGGCCACGTAATATGTCTCTGCCTAGCGCTCCTCGCCCATCCCCATATCTCTGGAATTTCTGCCTAGCCCCCGATATCTCTTGAAGCACTGCCTGTGAGTGTATCATAATACAATAATTCATTGTTCTGTTCTTCTAACGATTACAAAATTAAACTATATATTTTATGCTAATGGCAATGGTGTACCTTTGTATCTCTCTTCTACTGCATTCATATCATTATTTAATTATCTAAAAGTATAATATTTGAAGCTTTTTTTCAGGTTTTCTTTTATTTTAAGAGACACTTTAGCGATAGAATGTTAGACATTATATGTCTATTTAACCTTTTAGTATATTAGTCGAAATTTATTGGTTACCGGTATTACTGAAATATTTTTAAAAAGGCACATTCATAGAGTTGTACGGATGGCCGAGTGGTGTAGATACTCGCCTGTCGACCTGAGATTCCTGGGTTCGATCCTCTTTGAGAAACATAGGAAATTTTTCAAGTGAAATTGTTTCCAAGTTGTCCCACAAGTCCACCCAGCTTTAAATGGGTACCTGACTTAAGTTGCGGAAGTAAAGGCGGCTGGGCGTTGTGCTAAACTCACAATCCCTTCATATAACGAGGTTATAGAAACAGATGAATTCTACACTTCATCTACCCCACTAGGGCTAAGGAAACTTTACTTTTTACATTTATGATGATTTTATAAACATAAGATTTTCTAATGTTGGAAAATGTAACCTTACAATGTCTCAAATATCTGGCAAATAAACAAATGGCTACTTACATTTTTTCCTTATTTCAAACTCTGGAATAAATAAGAAAAATATAATATAAAAAATTAATTAGTTGTTTTTAGAAAAAAGACAGTGAAATGTTAAAACAAAGTGTGTACACATTTCGTAATAAACAAACAGCGTTTGTCTACTGGCTTTGACCGCTTTATACCATAATCACCAAGTGTAATTGGCAATGATAAGACTCTATTATGCATAATTTTAATGAGCTGACAAAAGACTCAATGATGATGCACTCAGAATCTTTAATGGGTGCCCGTACAAGACGCCCTACTACGAACAACGCCCCTACCAGTACGACTTTCCATTATTACGTTTGCCCAGTGGAGCCGTTACTGTATGTGGGACACAATATCTCTACCTATGGACCCAACAGCCTTGACAGCTGATATGGCCATTGGGTCCACAACCTAAAGCATGTATACGTTAGTAACTTCTTTAATAGAGTTCTATATAGCTATAACGTTCATTTATGCCGAATTTTATATCGATATTTTTTGGTCTTTCATAAATTGACTGAAGATAATAGTAATGCCCCTTGGCCAGGACAGAGAATAGAAAACTTGTTGAAAAGAGAAAGCTTATTATTGTTATTCACTGAACTAACTATACGAGAAAGTATCAACAATTGAGTCTTTCAATCGAACCCACATGTACAGAGAAAGATCAATTACCCAAAGATCAACTGAAGACAGTTTACAAAACTAGAGATGAAGCAGTGCGTCTAGACAAAGGATTACCGGATTTACAATATTACATAAACATGCTAGGTTTAATGAGTACCGAAACCTAGGGCATCATGCTAATACAATAATATGTCACGTGGTGCCTAACGGCTGTAGTGGGGATAAAAGAAGGTCACTATAAAAACAGTAGTAGTTATAGTATCTAAGATATTACATCTCAACCACACAGGGCTCCACACACTTACTGTGCACATCAGTCAATGATATGTATTTTTACACATGTTTCGTCGAGTTCGCTTTATTGTAAATAGAACGCTTTTTGTTCGATACACATTTTTAATACCAATGCAGAAGTAATATTAAGAATATAACTTATGCAAAGTTAAGAATTGGACGAAGCTAGAAATAACATGTCAACTACAAGCAGTCTCCTATATATAATGCTATTTATATTTTTTTCAGCGATCTGTGAAGTCCTCTTTCGATAACAGTGGTCTTTGGTAAGAAAATGTATCATTGATATTTTTGGTATTGATACACACTTACTGTTATTTAATCTATACTCTTAAATGACATTATTCCCTTAAAAATTAGTTTCAAGATTAACGATCCTTAATTCTAAGGCATCACGACACGAAAAATGATATAAATAATTTCTTAATACTTATCGCATTAAAAAATGAAATAAGAATTTAACGTAAAAAAAATATCAATAGTTAGAAAGATTTGTTGCTTTTTTCTCTAAGCGCTATCTTTTTTTTTTATTTGTGTTTATCTACTTTTTTATTAGGACTAAAGAAACCGTATGTCACGAATTAGATCACTTACAGCCACACTCTGGCTCTTCATCCATTAAAAAAAATCCCCTAAAGAGCTTCTTCATTTTTCTCTTATCAATATTTTGGGAATAAAAAGAGAAAAAAAAACAGCCTCATTGAAAATTGCAGTAAATGTTTCGCTTTTCGCCACCTCTGATATCACTAAACTTTTGAGATATAAAATAACCAAAGACAGTGTAAATACGACTTAATTGTAACTGAACACACAAATCTTTACCTGTGAAATTCAAATAAGATTCTGACGCATTGGACTCAAGTCTTCCGGTCTTTTTATTTAATTGAATTATGCTACATTTGTATATCCCTTCGTCTGAAGCCTGCAAGTCATTTATGGTCATCCAAGCATTTCCTGACGCGGATGAATTTGGGGTGTGTCGGCCCAGCGCTGCCAGGCCTACATCGTACTTGTGGGGGAAAGAGTCGATATAAAATAAGAAGTAGCGTAAATTGTCTGAGGCTAGGAACTCAAGACTAGAACCACTTTCATTGACATTCCAACTGCACTGAAACATGGCCCTGTCCCCTGTGTCAGGATAGATGATGGTCGATGTTAGCTCAACGGCACGAACTTCAACATAAATAGCTGGTGATTGAAAAAAAAATGAACAAAATTAGTGTATGTTATTATTATTATTCTAACAGAAAAATAAATCCACAAATCGTATACCAGTTTTGGATGTGTTTGAAGGATAGTATACCCTTGTTTTAATTTGTTTTCAAATATTTCACATTGCTGTTCTTCGATTTATGAAAGAAGATAAGAACTTAGTGTACATTTAATATAAATATAAAGAGCGTGTAGAAATATATAGAGTTGGCAACAGTTTAAGCCCGCAGTAAGCAAGGACAATCTATAAGGACATATCAAGGGGCACCGAATTAAAACATAATATTTAGGGTTCACCGGCGATGGGAAATACACAATAGGTAACCTTCCCCCCCACCCCCTCATTTTTAATAGCACCACCCAACAAACGATGGCTCCGAATAACTTAAGAACGCATCTGGGGATGTGGCTTTATTGTCCCAGCTACGTGTCAGGCTGACCTCTATGATGCGTGACGTAATTCGAAAGGGGAAACAAAACCATCTGACTATTTCTGGTTGTTGTTTTTTTAATCACAATAATGCCGCGGTTCTCAACCGGTGCTACGTGTTACCAAAGAGGTACGGGAACTGTTATGAAGGGGAACGCAGAGACATGTAATTACCATGAGGTACGGGAACTGTTATGAAGGGGAACCTCAGCGACATGTAATTACCAAGAGGTACGGGAACTGTTATGAAGGGGAACCTCAGCGACATGTAATTACCATAAGGTACGAGAACTGTTATGAAGGGGAACCTCAGCGACATGTAATTACCAAGAGGTACGGGAACTGTTATGAAGGGGAACGCAGCGACATGTAATTACCAAGAGGTACGGGAACTGTTATGAAGGGGAACGCAGCGACATGTAATTACCAAGAGGTACGGGAACTGTTATGAAGGGGAACCTCAGCGACATGTAATTACCAAGAGGTACGGGAACTGTTATGAAGGGGAACGCAGCGACATGTAATTACCAAGAGGTACGGGAACTGTTATGAAGGGGAACGCAGCGACATGTAATTACCAAGAGGTACGGAAACTGTTATGAAGGGGAACCTCACCGACATGTAATTACCAAGAGGTACGGGAACTGTTATGAAGGGGAACGCAGCGACATGTAATTACCAAGAGGTACGGGAACTGTTATGAAGGGGAACGCAGCGACATGTAATTACCAAGAGGTCCGGGAACTGTTATGAAGGGGAACGCAGCGACATGTAATTACCATGAGGTACGGGAACTGTTATGAAGGGGAACGCAGTGACATGTAATTACCAAGAGGTACGGGAACTGTTCTGAAGGGGAACCTCAGCGACATGTAATTACCAAGAGGTACGGGAACTGTTATGAAGGGGAACGCAGCGACATGTAATTACCAAGAGGTACGGGAACTGTTATGAAGGGGAACGCAGCGACATGTAATTACCAAGAGGTACGGGAACTGTTATGAAGGGGAACCTCAGCGACATGTAATTACCAAGAGGTACGGGAACTGTTATGAAGGGGAACCTCAGCGACATGTAATTACCAAGGGGTACGGAAACTGTTATGAAGGGGAACGCAGCGACATGTAATTACCAAGGGGTACGGAAACTGTTATGAAGGGGAACCTCAGCGACATGTAATTACCAAGAGGTACGGGAACTGTTATGAAGGGGAACGCAGCGACATGTAATTACCAAGAGGTACGGAAACTGTTATGAAGGGGAACGGAGCGACATGTAATTACCAAGAGGTACGGGAACTGTTATGAAGGGGAACGCAGCGACATGTAATTACCAAGAGGTACGGGAACTGTTATGAAGGGGAACGCAGCGACATGTAATTACCAAGAGGTACGGGAACTGTTATGAAGGGGAACGCAGCGACATGTAATTACCAAGAGGTACGGGAACTGTTATGAAGGGGAACGCAGCGACATGTACTTACCAAGAGGTACGGGAACTGTTATGAAGGGGAACGCAGCGACATGTAATTACCAAGAGGTACGGGAACTGTTATGAAGGGGAACGCAGCGACATGTAATTACCAAGAGGTACGGAAACTGTTATAAAGGGGAACGCAGCGACATGTAATTTTTCCCTTAACAAGAGTTTGAAGGAGGTCGCCAGTTTGCTGCTTGACTAATCGCCAAACCACGAGCCCAATGATCTCAATAGTATGTACGAACATCCCATTACGAAAATAGGTTCATTTATATAAATGCAAATATTATAAAAATATTTATAAATGTTCTATCTCTAGAAAGTAATCTACTTACCAATGTAAGAAATAATCACACCCATCAATCTGTAGTACGTGCCCGTCATGTTCCAGCATATCAATTTATAGTTTACACTTGGTTTGAAACGAAAAAAAGTTAATATTTAGAGACATGTATGCATTAGACAAACAGACAGACAGACGAACGGACAGATAGATAAATACATAGATTAGATAGATAGATACTAACTTAGGTAGGCCTAGATAGTTAGTTAGATAGGAAAATAGGTAGATAGATTAGAGATAGAGAGATAGATATATAGAGAAATAGACACATTGGAATAAGGATTGGATATTGGATAATGATTATGACTAATACTGGGAATAATTGCATTTAGCGAAATGAAATTATAACTTTTGTTATTAGCCAAGACGTTATTTTTTTTTCCCATTTTCGGTCCGTTTTTTTTGTTTATGTATGATTTAGCTTTAGAAATTAAAGGTTGTGCCATTATATTTCCGTATGCATACATGATAATCATTACATTCTTCTGAATGCTGCATTAAAAAACAATCTGCAAAGATGGAAAGTGATTTGGAATTGGAAGAGTAGCTTGTTATAATATAAGAATGAAATACAGTTTTTTACTGACACGGTGAGAGGGGGAGACTTTTTGCAATGTGTGATTGTGGCAAATTGTTATTCTGCTTAAAAATAGATATTTTGCGACTATATGGCTATTATACTTTTGAACAGCTATTAGACCATTATATATTTTTTGTCGTAGACTTTATTCTTTTTTTTTAATATTGGGTACGTACTGATTGTACTGTATAACTGGATCAGAAACAAACCAAAAAAGACTGTTGCTAGATTAGTAGTTATTTCATAAGAGAGGTACTTTAAAGCTGAACAAGCTCACTAAGTTTAGACATTACGCTAAAGACAGTCATCTTAAATATGTTGTTTATATTTGCCACCTGAATGCCTTGTAGATATGTAAAGCAGACGGAAAAGAAATGTTTCATTAAAATGAAGTATTACCACATAACCTACTTGTAAAGAATGATGTAATTTAGGGAATATATTTAAAATTATATATTTTATTACCTGAATTAGTTGTTTAATACTTTATGCAATACATTTCCAAAATATTTTTAATGCATAGAATAGTGAATTACAAAATAAAAAAGTTGACAGTCTCTACGGGAAAATACACAGGATTGGAGATTTTGATATCTACTATGGTGCGCATTTTGTCGCTATATTTTTAATCGATGAAAAAAAAAAACGTATCTTTGACAGATGAATATTTTGCTGATATTTATAATTCGTCTATCTTACTTATCAACAGTCTAATGCAATATTAAATTATTGACATCAATTTAAATTAAAATGTGTGGATATTAATGTTAAAACAGATTATACTGTTAAACAGTTGTTTGAAATTATTATGCCAGATTAAAAAAAAAAACAATTAACACATAGTCGTATTTGGCAGTAGGGATGGAGCACAGATTAGATAATATATAATCTAGGCCAGTGAGCCAGATACGCTAGTGGGGATCAGTGCAGATGATGTGTATGATATTTTAGCAGCCTAGACAATTTTTTATTGGGATTTCAATTGGTATCGTGCACTGTGACAGGGCTCAAAATCGTCGCCCAGTTAGGCTCTCTTTCTACACACTTCTGTGTACAACACTTCTGTGTACAACACTTCTGTGTACAGCACTTCTGTGTACAGATTTGTACTGCCCTCTAACAGGGTTATTATTTCTTTCACAGTCTCTTGTGATGAAAAAGTCCGTCAAAAACGGTTTCATTGTTTAATCCAGACACGAAATTGTTTATAAGCAAACTAGACGACAACCTTGGGTTCTAAGTGCAAAAGGGGAAGGGGACGCTTAAAATATATTTTTTTAATGAAATCTAAAGTTAATAGGGCCATGAAAGTACCTTTGCCAATGGCTCCTAAACATCCATTGATGTCTATGCTTAGGGTCTACTAATACCTTATAAAGGCTCTGTTATATTGAGTATAGTGTAGACCAGATTTGGACAAGGAAAATCACTATCCAGGACAGAATATTTCATGGAGCCATATGTTTATATTTACATAAAAAAAACAAAGTACATTAACTCAATGCAGCTTGAAAATCTGTGGCCCTCGTCTGACTTTGACAACTTTTTCTGTCATGTCAAATGTCGACTATCTTCAGGTATATCTGCAGACAAAGCCATTCTTACGGTTTTGGAGGCACTAAGATAAGGTAATTTGGGAAGCATCAGTCTCAGGTAAATTGTACGGAGCATCAGGCTAAAGTAATTGGGGGGGGGGAGCATCAGGCTAAGGTAATTTTAGGGGCATCAGGTTAAGGTGATTTTGGGAGCATCAGGCAAAAGTAATTTAGGAATGGCATCAGGCTAAGGTAATTTTGGGGGCACCAGGCTAACATAATTGGGGAGGGGGCATCAGGCAAAGGTAATTTAGGGGGACATCAGGCTAAGGTAATGTTGGGGTCATCAGGCAAAGGAAATTTAGGAATGACATCAGGCGAATGTAATGTGGGGGACATCTGGCAAAGGTGAAATTAGAGGCCCTATGTGAAAGAGCGGTCGAGACCGTAACTTGCAACTCCTAGGTTCCTATGTAGAATCTACACTTGTGAAAACTTGGAGCTTTCTCCTTATATAAGAACATATACGCAATTGAGTTACAAGATTTTTAGACAAATAGAAATTGAAATTGAGTTGATTAGACGCTGTTAAAAATAAAAAAAAAAGTCATTCAACAAACACTAATGGTACTACGTGCAGGCCTCATACAGCACTCAATGTGTTACATGGCAACATGGTACCCCACATTTAGGTAAAGAGTTAGTACGAAGCCAAAATATTTACCAATTCTAATACAGTTACAGACTCTTCTCTAAATTATCGATTACGATATGATTTTCGAATCCAATATATAGAAAAGGTCGATAATTATGGCAGAAAATTTGGTGTCAAACCAATAGGAGGATAAATCGGATACTAGAAAAATACTCGTCGATTGCGACACGCCAAAAGATTTTAAGATATCCCAGACACTCAAATGACTCATTCCAATATGAGTGAAAAAATAACAAGAAGAAAGCAATTCTATAATGGTACATTTTACCAATAGAATTACAGAAACACCATTCATACATATATTGACTAACAAATTAACAAACCGTAAAATACAAAGACTGAAACCAATGAAAACAGTAAAATGTAAATTGTCAAAGTACTCAACCCACACATAGATATGTACCATTTTGCCTGGGTCTAGTTCTGTTGGACGATATTTGCTAATCGGCTATAATCCAGCTTTATGTGGTTGCGCATCTAGCAGTTAGAAAAAAAAATTCTTTAGAATTAGTTTAATAGGATTTAAGATGTGCCTAGTGTCTTGTGACCTGTTGGACCAAAACAGGGTTTTAATAAAATTTGCATTGCCCACTCATGCACATCGCCTCCAATACTCTACAATTGCTCACCCATGCACATTGCCTCCAATCCGCTAAACTTGCCCACCCATGCACTGCTCAAATTGACATCCCTGGCCCAGTCCATAGACCCCCACGTACGGGCATGCAATAGACTGCCTCGAGCCATGGGTAACAGTTACACGGTGTAAGGGCAGACAGTCTAAACGAGTCTAAGCGTATTAAAAGTTGTAACATCAACAATCAAGTATTTCTAGCGTCCTATTCAGTTGAGTCAATTTCTGGGCAAAAAGAGGTGAAATAAAACACAACAAAAGACAAACACATCTGTAGAGATGGCGCATTCTAGCTCAAGGCTATAAAACTGATTGAATGGTTTCAAACCAAAAAGACAAAAACAAACAAATCTATTTTTTTTCTCTTGTTTGCTAATTGGTATGGACAACATCTGCAACATGCTGCTCCTTACTGGACAACACATGCAACAGGCTGCTCCTTACTGGACAACACCTGCAACAGGCTGCTCCTTACTAAAGTTCCTATCTTACGAAAATAACGGACCAGTACCGCTCAATAAAGAGCAAGCTGCACCATTCAATTTTTTTTTTTTGTTAAATGATTTATATGAAATAGATTATTAAATATAGTGTTAAATGTTTTTTGGATATTCTTCGTACTCAAAATTATCTGTATACAACTTACAAATTGATGATCTATGAATAATTATATCTATTTAAAAACCAGTAAAATATAATGTAATTCAATATATATGAATGTAAAGTGTTGCTCCTAGTTGAACGATTTGCGGCTCTTAAATAAAATTATTGCGGCTCTAGCTGAACTAAGTGTGGCTCCTAGTTGAGCTAATTGCGGATCTAGATGAACTACGTGCGGCTCATAGTTAAACTAAGTGCGGCTCCTATTTGAACTAAGTGTGGCTCCTAGTTGAACTATAAACGGCTCTAGTTGAACTAAGTGCGGCCACAGCTGAACTAAGTGTGGCTCCTAGTTAAACCAAGTGTGACATTGTCAAACTAATTTTGGCTAATAGGATAAGTAAATGCAGCTCCTAGTTAAACAAAATGTGGTTCCTATTTGAAGAAAGTGGGGCTCTTAGTTGAACTATATGCGGCTCTAGTTGAACTAATTGCGCCTCTATAGCTGAACTAAGATCGAGTGGCTACTAGTTAAACCAAGTGTGACATTGTCAAACTAATTTTGGCTCATAGGATAAGTAAGTGCAGCTCCTAGTTAAACTGAGTGTTGCTCCTTGTTGAAATAAGGGTGACTCTTTGTTAAACTAAATGTTGTTCCTATTTGAACAAAGTGGGGCTCTTTATTGAAATAAGTGAGGCTCCTAGTTGTAAGGACTCCGTGATTCAATTATCTACAATTTGTTTCAATATTTAAAAAAAAAAAAAGAAAAATTATGCAGCTGTCATTCACTTCTTCAAGTCTACACTTCAAGTCTACTCTTCAAGACTACCCTTCAAGTCTACTGGTCACTGTGTCATGTGCTACTAAATACATGAACCTCTAAAGATTTCAATCTGTATTCAGACATTTAAAAAAAAAGTCAACAAGCCATGTATATTTCATTTCTTTATTTTAATCACAACTTCAATTAAAAGCAGAGAGATATATTTAGTTTAGCACTAGTTATGTTGGAAAAAATTAAATTACTATAATGAAGTAAAAACACAACCACTTGAGACATTAAAACATATTACGCTGGCTCTTCTAAACTGTAGTGTCTTGAAACAAATTTATGTAAATATTAGCCTCATACTATGTAGATTTAAATTTAGTCTGTTACAAATAATATTATTTACAAAATCAAATATTTTTTTTAACCTGTTTAAAAAAGCATGCCACCAGAGTATGATAGATTTTCCTGTTAACTAGAGTTTATAAAAAAAATTGAGCATTTTTTTCAACATATATTAAATAAAATAAATGATTTGATACAATTCAAATGTTAAAATGACAAATCCATGTGCAGAAAATACAAAATATAAATTATTGTGTATGATTGAAGTGTAAATGTTAGTGTACAATTTATATTGCTAATAACCACAGATTAGTTATAAAAAAAAAAAGAAAGATATGTAGGGCCTACAATATTCTAGATTAACTAGTGATTAAAAAAAACCAACTCCAATATATATATATATATATATAATTAAGCGTGATTTAAGAAAGCAAAAAATAATATTTTCTGTATAATTAGCTTTAAGGAATTAAAATAAGATTGCTGTAATAATTGTTTGAAAACTGTAGACAGATTTTAAATGTCAATATCATTTAATGAACCAAATAAAAAGCTGATTGCATAGAATAGTTTCTATACCAAGGCCCCAATGGCCTACCCAATGTTTTTAATTTTTCTTTATTTCCATGAAAGGATCAAGCCCCTAAATTAAATTGTGTGGAAGCAATGCAGAATTCAGTAAGGGAAACATAGAGTCATCTGGTGCTATCAAATAGATTAGGGTGGCTGGGTTATGTTTTGATAGCGAACAATATCTGCAGGCTACATGTCCTGTCAACTAGATAAGACTCATTTGATACCTCCGTAGCCTTGACAATATTAGCTTTGGTGGGGAAGGGAGAAAGGCAAAAATAAGGGAATCTCATGGGTGGTTTAAAAGATTTAAGACATAAGATTTCATCTTAAGAAGAACTTAGATAGATTGTCAGTCTTGTGGAAATGTTAGCATGTAAAGTTGTCTTTTATATAAAGAATGTGGCATTTTCTTATTCCACAGTATTTTAATTCATAAAACATTGATTTATCTAAATGTAAATAATTTTATCTAACCAGTTACTAACATTCTGTGTTTGTTTGTTGGTTTGCTATGATATAACAATCAATGAATTTCAAGCTAAACCCTTTTTTTTTTGTAAGAATAATAGTTTCATTTTATTAGGGGATAGGATGAAAAAAAAATATAGAGAGACACCGCTCTTTCCCACCTAAACATTAACACAGACTCCCAAAAACACAGGGGGAAAAACATTCTAGCCTTTAAATTCAAGGTAGTAAACAAGACCTGGGAGAAAGATATTTGAATTTGACAAAAAAAACAGATATTGAATGTACACATCTGGATAATATATATATATACATATGACACTAAAAAAAATATAAGCACTCAAAAAAATTTTCAATTGCCGAGCATTCAATCTGCAATGGGGCCTGCCAAATATAAAAAAAATTGGGGGAATCATGGCCCTGTGTTCCCCCTTCTTACCACCACAACCACATCAATCAATCATTGTACATTTGTAGTTAACACAACACTGTTGTAGTTGTTTTTATTTTTAAATAACAGGAGGGTGTGACCCCAGTATTATTCACTTACAAAACAACTAAAATTATAAGTTTTGCTCAGATCTTCAACTTTTTTCTTCTGATCAATTCTCGGCTTACAACCTGAGTGAACATGATTATAAAGTCCTAGTCTCCCATCTCTACCTACAATGAAAACTGTTGCCCCGCTGCTACCATTACAGGTGGAAGTAGTATAGGTGAATGAAATATCGATACCTTTAAGCTGATCTCTTGTGCACCAATAACCAAAAGATATCTGCTTGCGGCACCCATGGGGGTGTGATACAATAATTACAAACTTATCTTTAACCCCAGAGAGCCTGTACTTTTCATAGATCTCTTTGGCGTATTTATCATACTTAGCCAGCTCATCTTTAAGTTGACCAAATATGCCAACGTCGTGAGTCACACATGTTAACTTGCACCAATCATGGGAGGGTGAATTTTCAGCCCAAATACCATCAAATGATTTTGCATTACTTTCATAATTATTAAAGCCCAACTTACAAGTTGTATTTGCAGCATCTACAGTGTCAAACACTATATGCTTTGCGGTTATTATTTTAATTTTCAACCATTCTGCAGCGGGTGTATAAATCTTACATTGAGGGCATGGGCATTTTGTTTTTTCACTACTGGTACATTTCGAAACTTCATAAATTCTACCAGTGCCATATCTAACATAAGCAGGCAAATAAGATTCTAATGAACATAAATTAGTGTCACCAGACTGGTAAGATCTTTTACACTTGACATCAACTCTAACAGTTAAAAATACCAATGATTTAATCAATAAATACAGGCTCATCTTTTGATATTTTGATGGCAAATCACCAAAACTAAACTGATCAACAGGATGGAAGTTAGCATGCTGGGGATCTTTTTCACAGTCCAAATAAAACTGGTGCAGGTCAGATTCACAGAGACTAACTTCAGATTCAAAATTATCTGAAAACATTACAGAATAAAATTAAATTTCAGTCAATTTATTCCTTAAAAATAATGCTAATATAAAAAATACAAATTACAAAACAATGTTAATGTAAATTTTGAGTGGTGTATTGTAAAATAAAAACCAGTGGAGTAGTGTTTACCATGTTTTATGATTTGATTGAATAACTTTTTGGCAACGAATATGTAGGGCATTGGAAAAAAAAAAATGCTATTTAAATGGAGTAAACTGTAATAAAACCTTCTCTGACCTCATATAGAGGCCACTCTGATAAATTATAGTAAATATTTCATTCCTTGTATGATTCCCAGCAGTTAATATTTATACATTTCTTCTGTAGCAAAATGTTTTTTTTTAACTAAATCTGGTCAGCTTCATTGCAAGTGAGGTAGTACTAAAAAAAGTTTTGTTGACCTAATATTTTACGCACAAAAAAAGGAATAATAATTTCAACAAGCATCAGCTCTGAAACAACAGTTTTTTAAGTAAAAAAAAAAAATGCACAGTACTAGTCACCTTATTAAAATGTCATTCACATTGTGCAAATAGTCAAATCGTGCACAGGTTGTCATGAGTGTGTGAACTCATTTCTTTCTTAAGATTGTACAGATTGGTTTAAAAATGTTTAGTGCTTAATAATTCATTGTGCTAAATTAACAATGAATAATTTTAATTTATTTATTCACGGGGGGGGGGGGGGGGGAATAATGAAGTATTCTCATAATGTTCAAGTTAGTTGTTAAACTTAGTGAGAAATTTAATGAAAGCTCTAAACTATTTATCAGATATCACAAAATGTTTATAACACCAATTATAATGATTGTACTATACTTTGTTTTGATCTGAGCTTTCTAGCTAGGTCCATCCGTTGTTGCCTTCTGAAAGAATCATTATAATTGGTCATACCTGTTGGAAAAGAAAAAGTAAAATATGAGAATAGTATTATTAGTAAATAGGACAACTGTTTTTAATTAATTTAATTATTATTCAGTTAAAAATAAAAATTGTATAAACCACCTTGCTTATCAAGATGTGTTCATTAGTTTTTTTTTAAAAAAGAAAAAAATGCACATACTAATAAACCCCACATCACAGAATATATATTAAATAGTGCATCACTATTTTAAAAGTCATCAATCAATACTGCTATAGTCACCTATATAGTGATCTAAAATAGCAGTTGTATTAATAAGAAGTTTTCCCAAGATATGTTGTGATAAAATTTAAATAAATACATATTAAAATTCCGTATAATTTATATTATGTGACCCAAAATGCATACAGCAAGGCCCTGCCCAAAAGGAAGGGTATTCTGGGCCCTTGTCATGGGCCCAGGACTAAAATTACTTAACATTTAGGGTCCAAATTAACAAAGATTATTTAGAGCCAAAGATATTCAAAAGTGACTCCACATTTACAGTTGCCCAGGCCACAAAATTATAAGAATGGCTATGCTAATATAAACAGATTCACAACAATAGATTGCTGCATAGAACTTTTAAAAGGTAAAAAAGTGTAGTAATTCATTGCATTACAACACATTTAAAATCTTACTGTTTAAAAAGAAAAGACTTCTTTTGAAGTTTTATGGAAATTTAATTCTCACTGTGAGAGAAAACAAAACAAATTTGTTTAGTGTCACATTTGCTATAAATATAAATAATTTGGGGAAAAACATTCAAATTTGCTAAAAATTACAATAGGAAGACATTTCAATATTCAAGCCCTTGTAAGAATTAGAATTTTTCCTCTTAATCCTATAATCCCTTTGATGGGACAGTTTTTAGTAGTACACTTCTTTCATCTTCATCATAAACTCAGAGAGCACAATCGCCATGATAAACCACGAAAATATATGTAGATGAGTAACACTATGCCCAGATTTCCCCCAACTAATGTCAGGTACTTTATTTTAAACTGGGCGGACTGAGGGAACTTTAACCTTGACCTCAGGAACATTGAAAAGGGCCTGCTAATGTTCTGGGTCTCTCAGAAGGTATCAAACTAGGGATCTTCAGGTAAACAGTAGCTCACGATGCAAGTCCATGAACATGTTCTTGTAGATATAACATTTATCTTTTTTAAACAAATTTAATTTCATTGATATAAAACATTATTTTTTTTATTCTTTTTAGTGTATAACTTGTAAAAACAGCTGATACAAGTGTTCAAAATGTCACCTCCCCTCAAATATTTTTTTTTCTTTTAATTTTCTATTGTGGCAGTGCCAGGTGCAGCCATCTCTCTGTATCCTAGCATGGTGCAGACCTGAATGTCATAAACAATCATCTGTAAAGCAAGGCTATGCAAAAGTCAATTTCGTTAAAAAAAATTTACCTGGTAATTTGTGACTTTCTTCCATAGAAAATGCCATTCTTATATGCTCTCAAAAAAGTCACTAGAAATAAAAAAAAAAAAAAATCAGCTTCTAAAGATAATTCATACAATTAATTATAATTTAATGTGATACAAATTGATGGACATTGGGCAAGCAACAACAAACGTGACATTTGAGAAGTGCTGAGTTAATAGCCTTTTTTCAAATATGTTGCCCAACCCATTGTATTCTTATTTAAGCCTTCATAGTGGGACTGAAGGCAGAGTAGTGTAAAATCGTAGATACCTCAGTGAGAGCCAAGGAAACTTTTTGTGGTGAAATTTGGTGTTAAGTCCCACAAGTCCACCCAGCATCAAATGGGTACCTGACATAATTTGGGGAAGTAAAGGAGGCTAGTCGTTGACGTTGTGCAAACCACACATTCCCTTTATATACTGGTGTTATAGAACGAATTAATTCTACACTTCATCTGCCCGATGGTCCATTATGTCTAAGGGTACTTTTTTTTTAAATTTATTGCAATATAAGACTTTAATATGCCTCAAGCATAAGATGATATTTAATTGTATGATTTAATTATTGATTTTCTTTCTTTTTATAATTTACTGTCACCCCATTGCTATGAAATAAAACAGGACGTTTGTATTATAATTCCATTGTAGGCTATATGTTAATAATTTACATGTAAATGTAATCAAGCTCCCGTAACCTTTTACAAGGGATTAAGTGCAATAATACAGATAGTATGGTGTTTAGTGATTTATTGTTCTGAAATTGCTGCTCTATTTTTGTTTCGGGGAATTCCCTAAAATCCACACGTAATTTTCAGACTATAAAAGCAACAATATCGAAAGCTTAATAAGCTGATGGATATAAATGAAGCTTTTTGACAGCTAAATTTTAATGAATGAACAAACTGATCAAAATTATAATAGGCTTTATAGTCGCTATGTTGTGATATCACCAGCTTTCGTATTTACACAAATTCACGTTTTCAATTCATACTTCTTGACACTGACGACTTACCTGGGCTATAGTTTGTTTATTTTTTGCGGACAATCTGCTAGTAGTAGTTCTAAAGCTGCATGAGAGAATTCATTAACACATAAGCAGTAATGTATATAATTTCGAAACAATAAATTTTGATGTATCAATGGTACAATTAATTTTGCAAAAGATCAACATCCAGAATGAAAAAGGAACGGAAAGATTTCTTTATGGGAAACAACCTAGGAAAAACCAAGTTAAAAATAGACTTTTAAGAGCTCTTCCACCCCCTTGACCTATTTTCTTTCGCGTACAAACTGAGTACTTCGCTGTTTTGTTGTTATTGTCATTATTTTATTATGATTAAGAAGAAAAAATTCAATTTAATGATGTTCTTATCATGTATGATTTTAAATAACAACTGTTATATTTTTTTTAAAGTATATTAGTAAAAAATTTAATAAAAATAAAGTGTTCAGAATATCAAGCAAGGTAAAGCCAAACTTTACAGATAGTTTTTTTGTTTTTTTTTTAAGTTTCTGAAAATATGTTAATATTTAGAAGTACTAATGGACTCAAATAAAATGGCTTTTGGTATTACCTTTCATACCCACCACAGCCAAAAGTGCCATTGCTATGGTGACACCAAGTAAACCAAAGACTAGGACCATGCCCAGCTACCTTTACTTCCCCAAACTATTGCCAGGCACCCATTTTAATCTGAATGGACTTAGTAGCTTTCACCAGCATCTGAGAAGATCCAGTGTCTATCAATGGGGATTGAACCTGAGGCCACAGGTCAAAAGTTGAGCGTTTTGCATCACATGACCACCTGTCTCCAATTGTGTGCTTCTTTTTTTTGAATCCCTGAAAGGATTAGATATTTACTTCTTAGATTTTAATAGCCACTAATGATATCGTTTTCCCAGTGCCCTTCTTTCATCCCCACCATTCACCATGGCCAATAGTGCAATAGCCACCAAGGGAGATATATGTATATGGCTGGGACTTGCCAGGATTCAACTTATAACCCATAGCATGCAAGTCACTGCGCCATAAAGATCCAGCTCACTACCAAAGAGCCACCTAACCCCCCCCTCCCCAAAATGGACAATTTTATAAGGTTGTATAAAGCCCCTCATTCAACCACACCACATCCGGGAGTGTATTTGCCAAAGGCACTGTGTGATTCAAGGGGATCAAATCTGGGACCAGCATGATATCAGTTGAGCACTTTACTGATTGATCATCTGTCCACTCCCCAATGTGGTAGGGTATTATAGTGAGAAACATGACTACACTGAATTTCATGTGATTTGAATAATTATGCGTATATATATTATCACTTTCTATTGACAAATTTGTTTATTTAATTAATCAGATCTTTAGTAACTAGCTATATGAATATTATGTTTGAAATAATTTATTTAGTAAAGACTTTTTTTAAAGATATTTGTTTTAATATTTTTCATATACAATGCCTTTCTCATACAATCTGATCACATTTTTCCTTGCCCAAACAACTTTGAATTTTAAAAGCTTAAATCATGGATTGAAAATAATATGTGATCTTGACATAATAATAAGAAAAACTAATTTAAAAAAACCAATACAGGCATTCCTTGTAATAGTTTAAAAATCATACTCTAATTTCTAACTGTTTATCGTATAATGAAATTGTACTTCTAGATTCCAGCCAGTAAATATATTGTAAAATAAAGCCGTACACTTAAAGTTTGTAAGATATTGTATAATAAAACTGTACACTTAAATTTTGAGCAGTGTATTTATTGAGCAATAAAGCTGTACTCTTAAATTCCAGACAATGTATAAATCATCTAGGCACAACATTTGATACATTCAAATATATATTTTCATTTAAAAGGAAAAGTGAAATAACAGAAATATCACATTTAAAAAAAAAATATAACTGTTAAATGTAAAAAAAAAATAAACAATAAATTTATTTACAATGTATTTATGCTCACAAATTAATGACCTGTTAGTCATTAAATATTTCAATATAAAGACTTATAAATGAAGCTTTTTAGGCCAGATAAGCCTAACCCACATCTTGATTTAGGTTAGTATGATTTAAAATGCTTTTTGCATAACATATATATAATTATATGAAGCATTTGGGTGTTGTGCTAGCCACACTACCCATAATTAATGTTGATGCAACAGAAACATTCCCCAATGGCCCATACGGACTAAGGGAAGATTACTTATTTTACTATATGAATGGCCCATAAGGACTATGGGAAGATTACTTACTTTAATATATGAATGGCCCATAAGGACTTAGGGAAGATTACTTACTTTACTATATGAATGGCCCATAAGGATTAAGGGAAGATTACTTATTTTACTATATGAATGGCCCATAAGGACTAAGGGAAGATTACTTACTTTACTATATAAATGGCCCATAAGTACTAAGGGAAGATTACTTACTTTACTATATGAATGGCCCATAAGTACTAATGGAAGGTTACTTAATTTACAATATGTAGTGTTTAGAGCCACTGTAGCCTAACCCCACAAAGTGGCTTAAAATGCCTCAAATGCAAAGTGGTAAGTCAACAAAATCATATACTCCAATGCTCAACCAAATCTCATTGGTTACTATAAAAAAAACAATATATGCATATATATTTATCAGACAAATGGTAAAAAAACAGCCCAATGTCTTTTTTTTTTCTATTTCAGAGCTTGATCATAGTGTATATGACATTCTGGAGCAAGCTTTCTACATATTATATAAAGCTTTTAAGTCAGTAGTTTGATGGTCTGCAGATATAGTAGTAATTCCCAAATAGGGGTTTTCCATGCCTGGTTGTTGTAAAATGTCATAATGATGTTCTGTTGTAATATTAGTTATTTCGTCAACCCTATTAGTACCTGTTGGGAATAACAATGAAAATTTTGTTTTTATTAAAGGGCTCTAAGATTAAAAAGAGACAGAATGTATGAGATGTATGAAATGGATACTATATACCAAATGATCCAAGCTTTAAAAGAGACAGGGTGTATGAAGTGGATAATACTCAATGCCAAATGATAATGAACAATGCATATATTTACTGATAAAATTATACAGTGATTATATTTTTGTGGGTTTGTACATGTCTGCTTTTAAATTTACATTTTTTGTAGGGTTATTCTCTGAGTAGTGCAGTATGTTTCTGTTTTCAGTTTAGTTTATACGTTTCAATTTGAGTGTCATTATTTTAAGTGGTACATGCATGATTAATGTTATTGCTAAAGACTACAAGAGTACTTGACGGGACGGGAGAGATTAGGGAAGTGAAATGTAAAGTAGAAAAATAAAAAGAGATTTAAATGTTGTACATGTGAGTGAGTAATTTAAATTTTTTTTTTTTAAATTAAATCAGTGAGTACTTTGAAATATAAAATGTTGGAAATGACCAAAGCTTTATAAAAAAGGACCATTGATGGAGGAGTTATGAATCTCCTGAACACGGTAAACATGACAGCTTTGAATAAAAGAAAAAACATTTTCAACTTTGTCATTGTGGTCTTTTCAAGTCCAACATACACAGTCTGAACTCCAAGATAATTATGCAACCATTATTGACCGTTAATATATACATTATTAGTTACAGGTTGAAAAGATATGATTAAATTTTTCAATGCTGTGTAAACATGAATATTTCAATTCAAAACAAAATTCATTCTATATCTCTGTTTCAATCCTAAATTTTTCAGATCTTACATCAAAAAAATTTGGATAATTGTATTATTTGTTTTTTTAAAAAATTAAAATTGACGATTCGTGATACAAAGTATAGAGAAAACAACAACCTATACCTCTGACTTTGTGAATTATGAAATAAGTCACTCCCACCAGCAGCCCACCAATCTTGTGACATCAAGAGCAACTAAACTTTCATTATTTTGAGCATCCACAACAGACCGGGTAGTCTCTGCTGCAGCTGTGATTGTTGTAGACTCTGGTGTTCTTTTGTTTGGCGGCCATTGGGCTGTAAGCAAAAAAAATTTAACAGATAAATAAGTTTGTACAATTATTAAGTGAAAATAAGTCACACATGTAAAAATGCATATTGTGTTGAATAAATATTTTAGTGAAATGGTCATAGCTTTAAAAAAAAATTAGACCAAAGAGCTTAAAAAATAAATATGTTCATCATCAGTGTTTTAAAGGTGAGGTTAACCCAGCCCTCTCTGTTGACCATTCCTTATATGGAATTTGCTATAACAGCATTCTTAAATTATGGCAAAATTTTATGTTACAACCAAAATGTCTCATTACACCACCATTAGTGATCCACATTGAGGTTTGACCAGAATGCATACAAGCTAATGAACCTGAAGTCAATGCTCTTTCTGAAATTCGAGAATACATACCAAACTTGGCCTGCCATCTTGATTTTGAGGATTTGGAAGGCTATTTGACTGACCTGAGATTCCGTCAGAAAACCTCTTTTGAATAGGCGTGAATCATATTTACATTTTTATTTATATAGATAAAAAGCATAACTAAATATCTTTATGAAACGAAGTCTAAAATGTATTTATAAAAAAAATTGGAACCAGTTGAACAGATTTGAATGGATTTGTAGCAAAATGATAGATTTGTTTCACGCACATTTTTTTCGGAGTGTAGGGCTGTTAAATGAAGTATTGGTATTAGTTGCTTGGCCATGTAAAAAAAAAATGACAAAGTACTCTGTCACAAATAATGTTTTGCTACACGCCTTCACAGAGACTGTTAGACGTATTTTGATTTTAAAATATAAAGAAAACAAACAAAATTGAATCTTTGATTACAAAAACAGTAAATTGAGTTTTAAAAAAAAAGAAAGCTGATTCTATTTTCTTTTGTAAACCTGTAAAATGAAGGAACTTGTTTTTCATAACGCAGTGGCTACGGTTCGGTCCGATCCAACCCTTATTTTTTTTACTTCGGCTACCAGCCATAGATATTGCTCCACACCCTAACCCTATCCCTAACCCTAATCCTGAAAAAAAAAATTATATATGCCATGTTCTTTATACCCTAATATAATGGATTTGGCTGGTACCGGAGCCACTGCGTTTTCATAAATAGATACAATCTGACATTGATCCATTCAAAGAGCTGTGAAATATCCATTTAAGTCCAGCAAGATATCTGCACCACCGACATTTGTCTTGCAGATGTCAGGATCTGACTTTTGTGTTAATGTTGCAATACATCCACATTCAAGGTGATGAAAAAAGTGTTTCTTTAAACCAGATGAAATTCACAAGAGAAATTAAACTCTGTTTTTTTATTATGTCAATCATATAATTAGGTCAATTTCGACTAAATTATCCACTCCCTTCCTTTGTCACTAAACAATCATTGAGATTTAGTAGTTATAGAAAGTGAACTTAATTGTAGTGCGAAATTCTGCACCAGAAATAATGGTGGCTTTACCTTGACAATATGAGCGAGTAATTATGTTTCTAAAAGCCTTAAAAATTAAGTAATATTGCTTTGTAACTAAAGAAACACATGAACTTTAATTCTTCTGATGTAATAAGGCTTTATAAACATGATAATTCAAATATTTAACTTTTATCAATACCAACAACTTCATTATTAAATTTTTATCTTCATAGACAAAATATTAAAAAAAAAAACAGATTTACAACTCCAGCAGATGGCTATGTATATAAACGCTTTGAAATGAAATAAAAAAAATACCTACCCCAAAACGGTATTTGGCATACAAAATAATAGTCACTTATGTTTCTGATTTCTTCACATTTCAACTTAGCATCTCTTGTTGTGTTGTAAATATCTAATACAGAGCAAGCATCTTCAGCATTAACAGTGACCAGCATGGTTGTGTTGAGCAATGGTAACTTTTCTGTAAAATATTTATCAGTAAATTTAAATGATAGAAAAAAAGATTCAAAGTGATGAATATACAAAAATATACTTTAACCCTCCTACAGTATGATTAACCTTCGTTTCGCACACCATGTGTTTCTTGATCTAAAGTGAGCGTTCTAATAAATGCTTCATCAAGAATATAAAAATCGTTTTATTTTTTTTATAGATAAATTGTGAAAAATTTCAGACTGTATTCCTTTGTGGGTACAGACATTTCATAAAACTAAAGAGGGACACTGCAATTTTAAAATAGTATCAGAGCAAAGCCACATTGGTGGACCCTTAGCTGAGGAGGATGAACTTATTTTGTGAATACATAATTTCTGCAATGCATCAGATTAGTTTTATTTTGAATAAAAGTACATGTATTATAGTGCTATTAGAAGTTAATTTACAGGTTTGTATGGACTATGTCCTGAGAAGAACAACTGCTATTTTGTAGAATAAAAAAAATCTGTATTGCAAGTAGATTGTGAAGAGAAAGCTAAACATAAACTAAAATATGAACAATTAATGAAGGCAAAAATCTGTTCACATTACCTCTTAAGCACATTTGTGTTCTCATTATTTCCGAATTTTGGGAAAGATCTCCATTGTACTCAGTACATGTTTGTTGAGCTAATTTATAATCTTGAATAGGTCCATCAGTATGTAAACATGTCTTGTCATCAGATTCACACCAGTCCTTTGGGCATTTATCACCTAAAAAAAACAGATTTTATTTCATAAGTTAAAAAGCTCTTGGGAAGATCAAACACATTTCAGCAAAGGAAGCCAATTATGTTTGGTTTTTACATTAAATTGGCACATTTTTTAGCCATAAAGTATTTTTTGTTAGATTGATATTAAAAAAAATATTCTAAAAAGATGAAATACAAATATTAAAAAGTATGCAGGGCCACAGCCACAAAACAAAGCTGCAGTATGAATTATATTTTTGATAGTTGATACTGTAAAGGCAGCGGCTTCGAATACGACCGGGTGTGTTTCGTATTTTTTTTTCCGAGACACGACGAGCAAACTTTGATGACGTCAGTAAACAGAATGAATGAGAACTCGTATTTACTGCAGACTTTGATGACGTCATTTGCTGTTAATAATCGGAGATATTTTTATATTTGGCTTTAATTTTTTTCGGGTCTGTCCAAGCCTAATAAATAAAGTCATTTGCTGTTAATAATCTGAGATATTTTTATATTTTTTTAAAAATAAATACGGCTTTGAATTGTATATTTTAGTTGTCAGGATATATGTCTAAGACTAAGAGTTTTTGGGTCTGCCCAAGCCTAATAAAGTCGGCGAATAAAACAAAAAATTATGCGCTAAATTAGTGTCTATCGTACCCCCCCCCCCCAGAAAGCTAACACTCGTTAATTCGTCTCCGTCAGTATTTGGTTCGATTCTCGGATATAAATGCTTCCCCATCCCCTCTATTTTCGTTTCTTAATCTTATTATTATTTAGTAAATTTGAAATATGTAGGCTTCTCTGAATTTTTTAAAGTGTGACACAAAAATGATGGTAAGGAAAAGTTATGTAATATTTAGCCTTAGGACTAGCTATACACTGCAAAGCCTTTGCAGGAAGATAAACTATTGTAAAGCCATTGCCGAACCTAGGATTTGGGGGCCTTGCATTTTAACATTCGATACCATGACATGAGATTATGTACTTAATATTTAATGTAAAAAATAATTTTGGGGTCTCCCTCAAGCTGGACCCCGGCGGGACTTTCGATTTTGGACCCCTCTCCCTTAAAAGTGTTACGCCTCTGTGTTCAGCTTTGATACATATTTTCAAAATATTTTTTTTTTAAGTTATGAAATAGTTAAAAAAACCTAATTAGTTGTTTCTTTTTTTTTACAACATCCTAAAATATAAATTATTTCAATTAAAAAAAAATGTCAAAGATATCTAGTTAGTTAATTTTCATTAATACAACTAAAAGGATACATTCTGAAAAAAAAAACACAATAAAAAAAGTTATGTTTCTGAGAGGAATCGAACCTGGATATAGTCAGCATAAAAATGAGTCACAGACCAAACGGTTTCACCACTGTGCCAGGAGGACACACAAGCAAAGTTGCAATTTTAATGTTTATGTAGACAAAATTACTCGTTCCCGCGAAAAGAAAATAACTTTAAATCATAAGAGTTCTATCTGTTTACTGACGTTATCAAAGTTTGCTGGTCGTGTCTCGGAAAAAAAAAATACGAAACACACCCGGTCGTATTCGAAGCCACTGCGTACTGTAAAATGTATTGGGTGAAAATTTGTTTAATTCTGTGTTCAGTACTTTATTAATTTTAAAAAGCAAGCTTACACATATTTAGATGAATACATACAGTTCAACCCTAGATGGTTATTATTTATTTGTTTGAAAAACATTTGGACAATATAATTTTCTTTAAATATGTCAAACTTTTTCAAAACATGTGAATTAACTTTGTTTATATTATGGGTTGAACTGAAGGGCAATGGCAGCTCAAGAGGTAAACAAGTAAGTACCAAAGTTATCCAATAGTCAGGGTCAAAATGTCTGAACCATCAAGGTGTCAACCCTTCTGGCAACTAATGAATATACTATGTCAAATCCAGAAAATAAAAGGAAATGAATTTTATTTTATTTTTAAAGTATAAATTATTTAATTTTGTTTTCCTTTAAAAACAATTCTCAGCCATCTAAAGCAAGAAAAAAAAAATCATTTTCAAGTAAGGATGGTTTAAGTTAAGGTTATATAAAAAAATCAGTCATACCAATACCAATCAGGTCTAGGGTAAAAATGACATTATCTACGTTCTCAAACTGGACAACTACAAAGTATGTTTTGTAATCCTTTGTTTCTATGTTTTTGAAATCAAGGTAAATGTCAAAATGAATAGGTGTGCTTTTCTGCACATCATAATAAATATCAAAATTCAAACTCTTCTGTCCCAGGTAATAATGTTCTCCATTTACAAAAACTTTATAATAGTTGAATAGTTTCTTGTCAAGGATAATGCAGGCTTTGAGTCTTGAATAGCTTCCAAGTCGAGCCACTTTTGTTTCTCTATTGCGTTGCCCATGGCAAAGTTTTGGTGGACCTGTGAGATGAAGGGAAAATATACATGAGCAGATTAATTTTCAAATGTGAAAAAATACATTGAGAAATAATTTTTCTATGAATTGTAAGATTCAATTATAGAATTTAAGGCAAGAAACATATTTGTACTTTAAAAAATTTACTTTATTCAAAGAAAAGTATTTTTAAATGTCTAATTAGCTTTATATCCAATCTACACAATATAGATGCTGTATTATAAAGGCGAAAACATTTTTATAACTATTTTTAAAAAATGATTGATTAATTAATTATTATTGTTGTTAATTCATTTAAAAAGCAAATAAATTTCTAGACTGTATCTAAAAAATGGCATTCTTTTTTGCCAGAATACTCACATTTTGAGACCATAACATATAAAATGGACTGAGTGTATACATTGAAGATATCATATATAGGAAAGTCAGGTACAATCTGGCATGTAAATGCTCCACTATGTTGACAATGAACATCCACTGATGTGTAGGTGATAATATGTTCCTTTTTGACATAGGCCACAACATCATTTGAATCATTTTTCAAGAGTATGTACCACTCTTGAAGACTGGTATTTACCTGGCACTCAATAACAAGGACCGAGCCAATATTCACCCAAACAGGGTTTAGTCTATGAGCAGGCTGGTTGTTTGCAGTGAATGAAACAATTTTATTTTCTTCTGAAATAGCTAATAAAAAAAAGATATTTTTTGTTTATTTAGGCTGTTTGCTGGGAAAGAATTTGAACAAATGCACAAAAATATTTGCTGTTATCTGTTATTACTCATAATGAATTAGGTTTAAAATTAATGATTTATAATAAAACTAACAGAAAAAGACTGCACTGATTATCTAACAAATAAGTTGTATATAAAATATTGCTACTTGTCAGAATTTGTGAACACAAACAAAATATGTCTGATCTTTATTCTTCTGTCCCATTAGAGCAAATGATTTTTAATTCTTCATTCATTCTAAATTAGTAAATGATAAGGTTTCTTATCATTAGTCTAAGTGCTGTTTTGCTTTTCTTAAAAATATCTGTGGATTGTATAAGTACTCATGTATAGTAAAACCCCAAGCCTTCATAGTTTTATAATGTAAACATTTCTTTCATAATCAGCTGTGGTTGGTTATTTGCTTTTATTTTTTGGGACAGACATAAAACAAAACAATATTTTAATAAACTTTTAAATCTGACACTGAATACTTAAATAACCCCATATGTTTAGGAGGATGTCAACAACAAACTTTAAAATGAATTGCCAAAATTCTTACAGCAGCCCGATTATCATATAAGTTCCCTAATAAAAAATGGTTATAAATAAGTGGCAAATTCATTTTGTTGACAGCTTAGCTTATAACTAAGTGTATTAGCAATAATCCTGTACCTACCGTAACTAAGAAACTTTGTTTATTAACATGTAAAATACTCAGTAAGAGTTGCAATTATAAAGCAAGTACTCTAAAAAGATACATTTGTAAGATAAATAAAGGTAGTAAGTAAGTAAAGTTCCCTTAAGCCCATAAGGGCTCATCAGAGTAAATGAAGTATAGAATTCATCTGTTTCAATAACCTAGGCATATCAATTGATTGTGTGGTTAACACAATGCCCAGCTACCTTTTGGGATTTTTCAAGACCTTAGTGAAAACCATGAGATTTTTTTCAGGTGCTGGTGATAGTCCCCAAATCAACCCAGCTTTAAATGGGTACATGACTAAGATGGGGAAGTTAAAGCAGCTGGGGGTTGTGATAGCCACACCATCCCTTTACATGGCGAGTGTCAGGACAGTGAAAGTAGGTCAGAGAGTAGGTAAATTTAAGTTGTAGTTTTGGAGCAGCTAAGTGTATCTGGCTATGGGATGGGTAGACAGGAAGGGAGACATTAACTTTAACAAGGTAGAGGGATTTAGGAAGATGTGTAGACATGGGTAGATTCAAGAGTTCAGAGTTAGGACTGTACAACTAAATAAAGCTAAGAAACAATGTGTCAGTGTGGAGGAATTCAGATAACATGAGAAGTGCAGTGTCCTCTTAATTCTGCTAAGTTCACCAAACTATTAACTATGTATTGAATGGGGGTGGAACCAACAAGCAACGGGAGACTTAAGAAATATAGGATGTTTTGTCCAGATGCCTATAAAAAAGGAATGTAAGTTTAGTAAAGGTGAGAGTTTTTCGAGCGTAGATGATAGTGGTATGTAGATTTGTTAGTGTTAGATAGATTTGTTAGAGTTGATGAACTTTGTGACAAGAGATAGTTTTATATGAAGAAGTAAACAAGAAGTGTTATGTTTCGAGGATTAAATTATTGAATATGTTGTAAAGTATTTGTGATTTGTGCTACGTTCAATAAAGCGATAATTGGTGTCATATTTAATTCAAGATGACTTAGAGTAAAATAAAGTTCCCTTCGCCCTAACGGGCCATTGGGGCAGATGAAGTGCAGAATTCATGCTTCTATAACCTCGGCATAAGAAGGGATTGTTATTGGAAAAGATGAATTTTTCACTTCATCTGCCCTGAAGAGCCTTTAGGAGCTTAAGCCAAAGGGAACTTTACTTTCTACATCATTTTTGGTTTTCTAATATTTTAAAATAATCATTTTAATTTAACTTTTTTCAATAAGATATTTATGTTTAAAATTGAAAATGACTGTTCCTTCATAATTTTTTTTATAAAGTTATACCATTTTAAACAGCATCCAATTACAAATAGAATGATATAATGTGTACAAACAATTAAAGGCAGTGTTAAATGAATTTTTTTAAAAATGAAAAAAAATTACAACAATTTTTTTTTAACAATATTGTTTTGAAACTCATTTTTTTTTATGCAGAATTAAAGGAAATTTAATAAAAAGTTTAAATAAATGTAAAAGTTCTTGCTTATTTATGTATGCTTCAAAAATTAAAAACCAAACCTTAAAAGCTTATTCAGTTTCCATATGATTGATATATAGCACATGTGATGTGCATTAGAGTCAGAGATGTGTCTAGTTTATAGTTGACGTAAGAAGTGTATAACTACCAGTAGTGAGTTGAGTTGGCGAATTAAAAATAAACACAAACCTAATTCCGGGCGTTATTCAATTTTGTAAAATTGTATGAAACCACCTGCTTGAATAAAAATCCGACGATGATTGAGAATATAATATAATGTCTAAAATTTTAGGCAATGTTAATAAATGATGTCTAAGTTTAGTCTCAGAAAGTAAGAGTAGTTGCGCTTGAATGTTTTATGTAGTTACGTTAAAACATTTTGCACTCGAAGCGCGTAAGCAGTATACATACGACTAGTCTATTTGCAAAGACGTTAAGAGGAGTGGCGGAGTTACATTTGTCATCTCTTCTGTTCAACATGTTAGCTAAACGGATATTTTTTATTCAGTTCTGCGAGATCTGAGTGTTTACCAACTGATGCGTTCTAAATATAGAATAATGTCAAGTACACTTCCCTGTGTGAAAAGGTTGAAAACATCTTTCTGTTCCGAAACTGTCAGCCTATGGGCGTAAATACCAAAATACATATAGCTAAAAAGTTAATATTAAGTTTGCTGAGACTCTTAAAATATGGATAATCAAGGGCGTCCAATTTTTTTTTTGGGGGGGGGGGGGGCTGGCATTAGGGCAAATTAGGCAAAAGTAGATTATACTACGAACTCTAGAAAATGTTTATTTTGGGTTCCCTGAGCAGAAAACGCTCCCAAGAACACCCCGTGATATATATTCTCAAACTGTGGCTACGCCACTCCTTCCCCCAATATTAATTCATTCAAGCTCAGGGGCGGGCAGGGGGCCCTAAAAAGTGTTCAGATTTGTAAATTTAAACCGACTATCGGCAGATTAAAACGTTTTGAGAGATGGCCGTTAGGGAACTATGCGGTCGAATCAAGGACATATTGTTGGGCAGTCTATATATAAATTGTCTATGAGTCGAATGCTTTACCTGTCCTGGTTGTCCATAAGATTAGAGTGAGCTCTATACAAACTAGCGTAAATAAATGTAGAAATGTCCGAGGCGAAATCTAAAAATCACCTCATTCTTCTGATGCAGTATACGCACAATGGGTTATTGTTTAATCAGATTGTTTCGAATTTCATTTACATGTACCCTTTTTTAAAATATGTAAATGACATCAATTTGACAACTATGCATTTTTTTTTAATTAGCAAAGTTTACATTATTGACAAATAAATAGATTTTTTTTTCTGTTGTTGTTATTTAGATTTGCAGGGTTAGCACAAACATGATAATCTACATTCTGAGTCGATCGTTCTTAAGGATTTAGTACATAAGCCCCCAGCCTCTGTTTGAGAAGGCACCTTTCAAGTACTATTAATTTATCAAATCTGATACATTGGGCCCTCCAAATATTACTGGAATTCTCTTCCTATTTGTGAATTCATATCATTAGGTCCGGCCTTACAAATTTCGGGGCCCAATTTAACGGATGCTTGTGAGGCTCTTCTTCTATTGTTTTTTTTTTTACAATAACATCTATAACTATTAATGATAAATGTAAAATGCGGTGCCCCTGCCAGGCGCGGGGCACAACTGGGAGCAATCGTCCTAAGACCGGCCCTGCATGTCAGTGAACTATTTGTTCATCTGAAAGTGAGAGGCCATTAAAACAAAATCAATGTATAAGCCAATATAGAAATATCTATAATCACTATGATCTTTAAAAAATAAATACATTTTCCTAGAATGACACAATATACTGGTGGTGTAAAACACGTTGTAGTATACTCGACTTTTAAAAAGGTTAGAATGTTGACATTCATAAAAAATGTAAGGCTATTTATAGTGAATTACAAAAGGGAGGTAGCTCCTTAACATGCTTTTGGCAAAAAAAAGGAAGTGAATTAAAACATCGGGAAAAAAACAATAGGATGTTGTACATTTTAAACAGTACCTCATTTAATGACCCTGTTACATGCTTCAACTACTGAATCATGAAGGCATTAAGGAAGTGATTAATTAGTATAATTAACTGTATATAAAAGATGTACAAATGTAGAATTTTTTTTTCGCTCATGTACACATTCAACCTATAAAATGCTCTTCTATGTGATAGTTTTATAATAGCTATATACAGGGCCGGTCTTAAGAATTGCGGGGCCCCTCTACTAATCTTTAGGAACCTGGGACAAGAGCCATAACTGATAGTGTTATGCTAAATGTAAATTGCGGGGACCCTCTACTAATCTTTAGGAACCTGGGACAAGAGCCATAACTGATAGTGTTATGCTAAATGTAAATTGCGGGGACCCTCTACTAATCTTTAGGAACCTGGGACAAGAGCCATAACTGATAGTGTTATGCTAAATGTAAATTGGGGGGGGGTCCCTGCCATCAGGCGCGGGGCCCAATTCGGAGCAATCAATCAAATAAACCTAAGGCCAGTCCTGGCTATATATATATATATATATATATATATATATATATATATAGCCTATATAAGTGAATTATTAATAGACCGATGATCCCCACCCTTCTCTTAGAGTGCGAATCTTGGACATTCCGCCTTATGGCAGAAAGAATCCGTGCGTTTGATAATACTGCGCCGAAAAGCAAACAAGAAGCATAAGATTTTTAAAAGAATGATATCATAGCCTGAATGGCCTTCAGGAACAACTGCTTATATAAATGAAAAAGCTTGAATTGTGCTACTAGTACTAAATTCGCGATTCTCTCTATAAAACTATTATTTTGGGTAACCAAGAGAAAACGCGTTCTATTATCTAAAACTGAGGTGGGCTAACTATGGCCCTAGGGCCTCATGCGGCTCGTTAGAGTATATCATGCGGCCCGTATGCATGTACGTTAGGGTGGTAACAAAAATTTTATTTTAATGACACCACTTGCAATCGCGGAACTTTTATGTGTAATTTAAGAATATCAATTGCATTTTAAAATTTTTTGAAAAAAGTTCCCCCACCTTCCCATTTTTTTAAAGAAAAAAGTGAAAAAAAATTTTTTTTTTCAAAAAAAGGACATGTTTTTTTTTAGCTTAATTCAAAAGAGTATTAAAAATAACTAATCAACTTTTATTAACAAATAAGATATAGAACAGTTAGAAATATGTACAAAATGTACAAGAAATGTTCAAAACATATTTTGTCCTATGAACTTCAGATTCAAAAATTCAATTTTTCTCGATTTCGCATGAAGTTCCGCCATCAGTTTCACAGCACGTTCAGCAATTTGGTTAGATCTGGGAATGTCAATTAATGACTTCTCGACTGACCAATGGGTCTTTAAACACTTAATTGCCTTCTAGCATTTTATCTTGATGAGTGAGGTAAACAGTTCATTGAAGGACGCTTCATTGTAGTGTTGCGAATCGAACCAAGCATTTGCCCATTCGTAGCAGATGAAGTTGCAGGCAGAAGCGAGAATACTGCGCCACTCTGGTATCAGAAATAATGCTATAACAGTAAATATTGCATGTGAGTTCCATCTTGCCTGGTGTAAGTTCGGTAATTTATTCCAGCTGATGCGAGGCCAACGTGGATCCTCGCCTGTGCTAACATCTTTTGCCGCAAGAAGCGGTAATCAGCTTCAAGAGTGACATAGTTTTGTGTTAATTTACCCATGAAGGAATAGTTGAGTTCTTGTTTGCTCATTGGCTCTTGAATAAGAAAATTCATGACATGTTTCAGAAGAAGGTCAAGTACATGGTGCTGACAGTCAATATATTGTGGCTTCTGAAAGCCATTGCTCAAGACATCATCCTGTATGAGCTTTACAAGCCCGTGCAAATGGTCAGTATTTCTGCGGTCGTGTTGCAAATTAACATACAAATATTTTCTCAAGCATCATATTCATCTTTTAGCTGATGTAGTTCATTGTGAATGGCCTCGGCAGAACCACTCTCACATTTGAGAATACCGAGTTTGATTTCGGTTGTCATCTTTTTCAGCAAACCTACGTGATTCTCTTCCCCTTGCACTCTTTTACCATCAAACTGGATACAATAGGGATCTTTGCTTTGAAGTTTTTGAACAATTTTAGTTTTCATTTTCCGTCCTTCAGAGATTACTCATTTCCAGACACCCGCCTGACTTGGAACCGGCACATCATGACCCTGTTCAGCAATGGTTGCAAGAACGTCATGTGCTTTATGTGTGGAAATGTTTTTCAGTACTAGTAAACCCGCCGTTCTAGTGCTTGCTCTTTGGTATTTCCGTTTGCATTCAGAAGATGACGTTTAAGAAATAGTTGGCGACTCGGGTGAAGAAGCAGAGGTTTCAGAATCCGAAGATTTTGAGACAGTTGTATGTTTTTGTGTAGGTTTTGAGACAGTCGTGTGTGTTTGTGTAGTTTATGAGACAGTTGTGTTTGTTTGTGTAGGTTTAGAGACAGTTGTGTGTGTTTGTGTAGGTTTTGAGACAGTTGTATGTATTTGTGCAGGTTGTGAGACAGTTGTATGTGTTTTTGTAGGTTGTGATTGAGAAAAGCTGGCTTGAGATTGAGTTTTTGATAGTCAGATTCGTTTTCTTGGGTGGAATGATTCCAAATGGGCTTGTTTGACCACTGAATAACCAATCTTTCCTCCACTGTTAACTTGCCCCTGGTAGAGCTCTTTATCCTCTGTGCTTTTCCATTCTCCATTAAAGTTGGTGACATCAAATAACTGAGAAAGTGTTATCAGATGGTTTCTTTTTGTTTTTGTCATATAAATCAATTAGACCATTGAGTTTCATTCTGATTAGTGTGATGGATAATAGTGGAAAGTCTTGAATTTCCCTCCAGAGCAATTCTATATCAGTAATCATAATTTTGATTCGATCCAGTCGCCGTTTCTGGCTATTGAACAGAAAAGTGAAGTTTCCAAGAATTTGACGATTTGTCGGCATCCATGTGAGATTGATTAGCTTTTCAACAGATAGAATTCTTGGATACCTCTTCTGTTTAGAAAATGAGGGAAGATGAGTATAGTAAATGCCTTGTTTATAAACAAATGGAAACAGTCGACTGAAATGTGCTTAAAAGCAGTCTAGAAAGTCATATATAATAATTCAGTGTGAAATCAAAACCGAGCGTCAAACTGCGCGATATGAGAAAACAATAATTAAAAGGTGGGGGAACTTTTTTCAATTTAAAAAAAAATTAATGTTGCTACTGTCATCTACATATAATTGTTCCTCGAATGTAAGGGGTTTCAGTTTCGTTACAAAAAAAAATGAAAATAGTTATCACCCTAATGTACGTGTTACGATCCTATGTCGATGTTATTTTTCTTTGTTAAGATTTTTCGCTTTATTTTTTAAAATTTTATTTAGCCTTTTATTCAAATCTAGGGATATTAAATCTTTTTTATGGCTCTATAATCGCCGATACTGTATTGGCCGATACCGATACTTCTATACTAACAACCCTGGCGCCTATATAAAAAAAAAGTTTGCCCAACCCTGGTCTAGATCAGTGGTGGCGAACCTATGGCAGGCGTGCCACAGATGGCACGCAGAGCCTCATAAGTTGGCTCCATTAGTCGAATTTTTCTGCACCTAATAGACCATTGCGAATCAACGTTATAATTATTTAGTGATAAAAACGACAGTATGACTGATTATTTCAGAAAGATGTATATTACTTCCTTTAAACTGAGTTTGTAAACTACGTATCCGCTTTCATAAAACCACGTGACTGCATGCGATCTTTTTTTTTGGAACGTTTTGCAAAACTTTAGATTAATCCGAACAGTTTTGAATTGTATTCATTCATCTAAGCTCCAGACGATCTGCATGGTGGCACCATGTGGTACTGCTCTATACGGTGGCAACCTGCGCTACTGCTCTGTATGGTGGCACCCTGTGCTACTCATGTTTTTAACTTTGGTTATAAAACCGACTATACCGATTTTTTTTTTCTGCTTTGAAATTCAGAACTGTTCATTTGGTGTCACCCTTAAAATGGTGTCACCCCCCACCCCTCCACAACATCCTTAATGACGCCAATGTCTGGTTCTGTTATCAGTATAAACATTTAAAAATGTACATCTTAGACTTGAAAATATATCTTAATCATTCTTATATAAGCTAACAGGATTCTTCTCATTTTTACTTTTAAAACAAGAAAAAACATTTAAATTTATATCATGTTTCAGGAAACTAAAATTTAGTCCAATAGATTTTAGAGTAAGAATACAGCTTTCAATTAGTTATCTATTTTTCATTATGAGTTTAAGGCTGAATAGTTGACGGAAAATATATGTGGATTAGCCTCCCTCTTTCACTGGTCGATCTGTCTGTGGAATGGTTAGCTATTCTCTAATCAGGTCCAGCCCATTGTTTAGACAAGGGCATTATTTCTCAAACCACTGGTCAGCAGTTAAATTCACCTTTTTTTTTAAAACAAGATGCCACAGCTCTAATGTATTGAAACTAATATCTTTACTAATTTTGATAACCTAAATTCTTTAGCCCGAGCATTTTATGTCCATGTTATGTGCCATGATCATCTTACAATATGGAGAGTTTAGGATGATATGTTAAATGCTTACAGACGGGAGCAGCCAAAAAAAAAAAGCCTTGACCATCAGAAGAGACTTCACAAATTACGTACCATTCATGTAGAGAGAAAAAATATTACTGCACACATGTTTTAGTGCTTTGTTTGTTTGTTTTTAATTTTCACATGAAATAGAAGTTAGTAAATAAAAGATACTTTTAAAAAATCAACTGAAAATTAAAAAAAAATCTTTTTGGTTGTATATTGTTTTATTTTTAGCGTTTGACCTTTAACACTTAACAAAAACAGGTCCTAAATTTAGTTACATGATTTACAAAAAAAAAAATTAAACCCATCAACAAGACCAGCAACATAAAATAAAACTAATTAAAGGTTTATGATAAAAACAAATTCATAATAGTCGCAATAATTGAAAGAATATGTTTTGGGGTTTAGCCCATGAGAAATGTTTTCCTACACTTAGAGATAGGAGAGGGGGAAACTTAAACTAAAAATATGGGTTCAGTAAGACACATGAGGTTCCCAATCCGTGCTTTATAAATAGCCCAAAAATAATCTCAATCTCAACTTTTTTTTCAACAATTTTCTTTCCCTTTTTCTCTTTTCTTTATTCTTTGCCTCTCTTTATTTTTCTCTCTATCTAAGGACATATATTAAGCGATCTACCTTCACATAGGAATGTGAATTAAGATTGAGTAAGAAAAAGTGAGAGATATATAAGGAAGAAAGACAGAAATGAGAAATACGAACGCAAACTTCAAAAGAATTATTGCACAATTTTTACACACATTTAAATTCGGATTTGTCCGAAAACAAAAATAACCTAACCTTCTGATCAAACCTAAGGGAATATAACTCTATGTAAAGGTTTAGCAGGGTACAGCTAGTTTAAAAAATAATGTCAAAAGAAAAACAAAATTCTTTTATGCATTATCAATCAAATATAAACATATTTTTTTCTGTATTAGTACATTACACATATTAGGTATGTAAAGATGAAAAACGTTAATGAAATAAAAAGCAATTTTCAATTTGACAACTTATAAAAGATTGTTCATCTTTATCCAAATGTCAAAATATATTAAGTAAAAGTTATTTTTATAACGAATGAAAGTCCTTTCTTCTCTATTTATATTGAAAACATGTATTCTTCATTGATAAACTTCTCATCTATGTTACTGAAACAAAAAAAAATAGAAACAGTAATTAAATTAGCGCATTTTTAATACTACAATAATTATATATTTTTTTAATTGATCAAAAATGCTGTCCTTTCAAACCTTGATTTATGAGTAACTTGGTTTACGAGTAAGATTGAAGTTTTCCGATACGGGTAATAAATATTTTCTGGTTTTTTTAGCCGTGAATTCTTTGTTATTTACTTAACCAATACTCTCTCATTTTCTATGTGTTTATTAAATGAACCAAATACTCTCTCATATTTATGTGTTTTTTTAATGAACCAAATACCCTCTCATACTTATGTGCAATTTAATGAACCAAATATTCTTTTATATGTTCGATCTCAGCGTGCTTTAGTTGTATAATTTTTTTTATAAATATGTTGTTAAAGTAGTGAAATTTTTATAATAGTCCCCTTGAATGAAATAAAAGACATCGCTCTATAAATGTAACGATATGAGAGCCGATGTGTGAAGTCCCTGTAAGGATGAGATGAATCTCTTAGATCCTATAAACCACTGATGGGAACTTTGAGCAAGACTTCCTCACCGAAGATCGAACCAGGTACCCTAACGTTGAATGTAGAGCGCTTTACCACACGACCATCCGTCCCCATGAGAGCTGATAGCGCAATGGTCATATCACTGGGTGCGTGTGCGTGTGTGTGTGTGAGGGGGTGATGGTTACTAAAGAAGAAAGCTTTTCAAAAAGCTTCAGTCGTTAGCCGTTTCAAACAAAGAAGTTTTCTTTTTTAATGGAAAAACAAAACAATTGTAACGAATTTCACCTTTGATTTTCACTGTTCGTCACATTTAGCATGCTTTTTGATAAGTACATAAATAATGCATTTGATTTGTAAGCAAATCTCTATTAATATTTAGCATATAATTATCTCCCCCGTTACAGTAACAATCATTATATTTCTCAAAATATTTTTCTACATTAAATTTTCAATATTAATTTAAGGCTAAATTTGTGTATTCTAAAATAACACCCAGTGTTGAACAGAAAAATAATGATCCAATCAAATAATTCTCTAAAAATAGATGACAACAATAAAAGTTTGTAATATTATTATGCCCTGTTTTAAGGAAGTTAAGAAAGATAATCTTTGGTTACACCCATGTGTGTGCACACGCTTATTCTTACAACCTCTTTTGATTACTGTGGCATATTCAATTTCATCTTGACAACTGTTGGGTTTCTCCGCTGTCCGAGAATTTATTGACTTTACATGACTGACAGTGACGTAAACTAGACCTTCTTCTGTAATATATCGCCCATCATTCTAAAAGTAAGGAAATAATAAAAATGATATTATTAATAATCAGAAAAAATAAATGCCCATTAATACGCAAATTAAATTTAAAAAAAAATATTTCGTCACTGAAATTTACATAACTAGAATGCATAGATTTCTCAAAATAGTTTTTATTGGCGCTATAGATTATATTAGTATATTTAGAAAAAAACTCCTTGTAAGAATCTGATGTAGAAAGCAAAAACACTGTAAAATAAAACAGATGCGTTCAGGGGCGGATTTAGGGGTGGGGTCCGGGTGGCCGCGCCCCCTCCCCGTTACCGCAAGTTTGGGTAAGACATCATTAAATTATAGAAATATTTTTTGTTCTAAGACCAATTTTCAACAAAGTCAAAGGCTTGCCCCCCCCCCCGGTCAAAGTTGTCTAGATCCGCCCTTGGATGCGTTGTTTTCCAGGCATAGTTAGACTTGATTTTGTTTTACATGAAAGTTTGTATAGTCTAGTATAAGAAAAAAGAATAATAATAGAAGAAGGGAAAAAATATTTTTGTACATTATTTTAGTGTTCAGCATGGACTTAACGTTCTTATGCCGATGAAACAATTTATTTTATCAAAACTTAAAAAAATAAAATCGCCGTAAAATTGCAGCAAAACCATGCATAAAAACCGCACTCAAGCAATCTGATTTTTGACGAAATACATGTTTAAAAATACCAGTGTGTATCCATTCCACGATTAAGTTTTATCTCTTTTTTTTTTTGTCTTTTACAATTTTTATTTATCTTACTTTTGAGAGTGGCGCTTGAACAGGTGCAGCTTGTATTCCATCATAGATACTTGTTTCACTTGCTGTTGGCTTATTATTTAGAGTTAGGTCATTATCAGATATTGTAACGTAAGCTGTTACATCTTCTTGACTTCCCTGTGTGTTTCTTTTCTCGTTTATCTTTTGATTAAGGAGAAAAAAAAAACAACAAAATTATTATCTAAAGTATCTAATGAAGATGATGGTGTGTTGTAGTCCTGAGGGTCTCAGGTTTGTAGGCCATGTTTACAGGTTTGTAGGCTTCAGGGTCACAGGTTTGTAGACCTTGGGGTCACAGGTTTGTAGGCCTGTGAGATCATAGGTTTTTGGGCCTGGGAGTCACAGGTTTGTTGGCCATGTTTACAGGTTTGTAGGCTTGAGGGTCACAAGTTTGTAGGCCATGTTTACAGGTTTGTAGTCCTGAGGGTCACAGGTTTGTAGGCCATGTTTACAGGTTTGTAGGCCTGAGGGTCACAGGTTTGTAGACCTGGGGTCACAGGTTTGTAGGCCTGTGAGATCACATGTTTTTGGCCTGGGGAGTCACAGGCTTGTAGGCCAAGGGGTCATGGGTTTGTAGGCCTGGGGCATTACAGGTTTGAAGTTCTGGGGTCACAGGCTTGTATGCTTGGGGGGATCACAGGTTTATAGTCCTGGGGGTATCACAGGTTTGTAGGCCTGGGGGGAGGGGGTCACAGGTTTGAGCATCGCTAAAAAAATTGAAATATTTTTTAGCTTCTAGTGAAGTCTATCCGGCTTAAATTAGTTATCTTTATATATGGTTGAATTTGTTAGTTTTTCTAATCACCTACATATGTACCTGAATAATATATATACTCTTGGCTATCACAGAATGAAAGAAGGGCACCAAAAATATATAAAAACCGCCCATTAACTGGTTCAAGAGATATAGAAGTTAAATATGTCATCCTTGTAGAGGTTATGATCAAAATAAAAATAAAAAAAACAATTTTTACGATTACATAATTGTATTACCACACATCCTATACATACGATAAAGCTTTATAACTTACATGGACATATTCTTATTTAATCTGCTATTTATGCAATATTTGTTTAAGTGAGGAAATTACGTTTAACCTATAAATCCTGACTAGTCTATTCACGGACAGAATGCCTTTATATCATTCTCTTATCTGAAATAACCAAGAGTAAAGCAATACAATTATCATTACTTATTTCATTATCAAATTATTTAAAGAAAATAAATGAAAGCTTACCGGTTTGATTTTTTGACTTTTCGGTGCCGAGCTATTCTTAGTCTGTTTCTTTACTACATGAAAATATGTATAAAGTAATTCCTAATATTTATTAAATTCATTAAAATTATTTTATTCATTATATTTATTACATTCAGTATATTTATTACATTAAGTATATTTATTACATTCATTATATTTATTAAATTCATTATAATGATTATTTGCACACTAAGCCTCTTACAAATCACCAAAAACAATTCAAATTGTTTTTTTAATTAGAAAATTTCAGAACTATTTTTTAATGTTATAATTACTTGCATTTAACAGAGAAACACATAACAGTCAACAAGTCCAGTATAGTTTGCTAGAAATGATTTAACACAACAATGACGAAATATTTTTGTTGACGTTAAAAAAAAAATGTAAACCCCACTTATTTTATAGTTCTACTCTACGCATAAATTATTCTGCAATACTAACTTTTAAATCTGTAAATACATATTACTCCAAGGGCTGAAGCTATGATGGTGATTGCTGCACATGTTACTATAACTGGCATAAGGATTATATCTGTTTTGCTGACATGAGCTCCATCGTTTGATAACTCGTTAGGGTTTTGCTTAGTAGTTTCTTTTTTCTCTTAGGTAGTAATATATATATATATATATATATATATATATATATATATATATATATATATATATATAAAAGCAGAATAGTTCAGTACATAGTACAAACATGATTTTACATACTTACAAAATAGAAAAAAAGTATAAAAAAACTTATTAATATGGCTTAGTATAATGCAGATATTTATTAAAACATTATATTGGATAAAAACTATGAACGCCAATAAAGATTAATTATTTTATTGTTTTCTGACGCCCAACCTTTTATTTAGTCAAAAGAGAGTTGGGAATCTTAGAGACAGTCTCACTCGCTTGGCACAGGGAGTTAGGTTCCGTTTAAATGAAAAATTGTTACTTTTAATTAATTAAACACTTTAGTTACAAAACAAACATGAATTCTAATTATACTGTTGATAAGCAAATAATAAGATTAAACAATTGATTAAAATCATATTATTAAGTGAAAGGTTTAAAACCAGTAGCCTACTTTCATTCCAAGAATTTTTGAATATTTACAAATGACTTGAAAATGTCTTTTTTTTCATTAAAAAGAACAATACAAAGCATACCTTTTTCTATCTGACAAATATACGCTCTGTTACTATTATCTGCTTCAATTATCCAAGAGTAAGCAGTTTTGTTCTTCCAGATCACACAAAATGATGAAGTTTTGTGTGTGACATTATTGCGCTGATCACTTTTCTGAAAATGATGTTAAGAAAAAAAAAATACTATTTTAAATAATACTTATAACTGCCGAATAAAAGGACCTTAACGTTTAAAGAATTTGTGGAAATGCGAACAATCCCCTTTTTTTAAAGTTGTATTAGAAAAGTGTGCAATAAAGAAAAACCGAAGAAAACTAAATGACAAATATCAAGGAAACGAAACTAAATTGAGAGTCTAAGAACAGACCACACAAATGCTCTTAACATGCACTAATTTCAGCCTGCATTACATTTTGTTTACTTTCATAATAGATCATAATATCGATTACGCCTAGTAATTATAAAAATCTTTTTGGACTTTTCTTTTATAAAAGGTATGATCCATGACCACAACATGTATTACATGTATTATATATATATATATATATATATATATATATTTATGACGTCGTTTGTACACACCCCTTGGTGTGACCTGTGGTTTTGTAAGGTCAAGTATGCAATAATACGAGAGATGAAAGTGTTTCTATTACCACCAATACTTCGAACACCCACGCAATTATAACTTTCACCTATAGTTTGGCGGTAACGTGCGTTCCCACTTCATTAAATGGAATGGTATGTCTATATGTCACGGGTTGTGAGCAGTTGGGCGAAAACATTCACAGTTTAGCCCTCCAACCCTTGATTTTCACTACTTGGCCTACTCCCTTAACATTAATAGGTTCCCACCACCCATTTCTACATCTACCCCCGTAATTACGTCAAAGCGGACAGCGGATCAAAAGACTCTACGATCAATCGAGTCTCCAGTTGTATGACATCGATACATTCATTGATTATATATAATATTACGACATTAAAAGACACCAGTGCAGACAAGGTGGTATCTGTATGACATGATCTTTTATAATAATGGTGAAATGTGTGATGTCCAGGCCTGCGGAGCCGGAGCCGATGAGCCGTGGAGCCGCACTTTTTGCTGGAGTCGGAGCCGCAAAACTCTGGCGGTTCCACGGCTCCCAAATGTTTTTTTTTTTTAAAGCAGATTTTTTTTTTAGCTTTAAAATTCCAAATTTGTTTGATTGTTTGCCTCCTACAATTTGAAATGTTGTCATGTTTTACGAACGCCACAACAGTAACATCATTTAAATGAGAGCTTGCACGCACATCACCACAAGAAATCTTTAATGGGGAATCGTTTTGTGTTCGTTTTAAATCATGTTTAATCTCCGAATTTTTTTTAATGGCATGTAATTTTGTTATATATAAAGTATATACAGTTTTATTTCATAGAATAATTGTATCAATCATTTAAAAATAAATTTTCCTACGACGACAAATAGAATGCGTCATTTTGCATATTATTTGACCGCGAATTTGTAATAGAGTAAAAACAAAATGATCGCATTCTGTATTTTACAATTTTATTATAAACAGAATATCTGAAATAGAGTAGATACATTTATAAGGCTGTGGGTCCGAATAACAGTCAGACTTTATTGGGACGGGGTTCGAATAAAAATCGGAGTTTTCCCGGGTCCGAATAGTCACTTCGAATTTATAAATAATAAATATAAATACTTAAGTCTTTAAAATATTTTAAATAATGTACTGGTATCATTTTACTATTTGCTAATTTGATCATTGAAATAACTTTTTATTACTTATGAAAATGGCGACTAGTGAAACCTCGGTCGAAAATAATGATATGTTTCTGGATGCACTGAAATGGTTTGTTTTTAGTAAAACCGACATTTTTCAGGTTCTTGACTATGGGGGTGAACGCGGGAAAATATGCATAACTTTTTATCAGCGGCATGTTTGCGTGGCGCAATTACAGATAAATTTTGTCTTGTGTGATACTATCTTAATAGGGAGCCGAAGCCGTCAAATTTGTGGGATCCGGAAAAAAATATGGCGGCTCCGCAAGCCTGGTGATGTCCCCTGTGCACATTATAAAGTACTAACTTAATTATAATATAATTCCCGTCAAAAGATGAGTATATTTGTCAACTAACCTGTGTATTTTAAAAGAAATATTATTGTCTTCTCAGTCAACATGTGAAATGTGTATTTGTCAGTGTGAATATCTTGCCATTAAATAGATGTTTTCAAATTTAAGCTATTTATTTATGATTATGTGATCAGGATAATGCGACAGTTTCCTTTATTTCTTAGTACCAAAATCTTTATCTAAAGCAGGATACTTGTATCAAAACATATATTAAAAATGTAAAGGATTTTAGTGGCTATAATAAAATATTTTTACCTATGAGAAACAGAATTACTATTTTTATGAAACATTAAACTATGACGTTAGAAATTGACATGGGAATAACCGAGAATCTAAACTGAGAATAGATGTTTTTAGCACAGAATCGGAATTGAATTATCATCGTTAAAAATTCTGGCATCGCTCCTTCACTATTTAGTATACTCCTTTTGATGTAGTGGGGAAAATTTTAAAAAGTTCATCTATTTCATTTAGTATACCTTAGTAGAAATGCAACATCTTTTTTGATATGCAGCATGTCCTGACCAATAGCCACTGTAGTTAAAAAGTAAGTTGTTGCTCAGTAGTGTATCTGAAAAATGTCCGTTTTAAATTTAGTTTTTACGAATCATTTAATATCATCTGTTAAAGTTATTGTTGTATTTAAGGAGTTAGTGAAACTGTCAATTTTTTTTCTTATGACTTTTAAGTTTTTTTTTATACGAATTTAAAAATGAAACAATATAAAATCTTAAATGCTATTTGAATGTGGGATTTCGGCCCATTTCTCATGGATGAGGTTTCAAATTTTATAACCTGTTAACCACGATTAATTGTTATGTCACAATGGCCCCTTTTTGAATTACTTTACCGTCTATAGCGGGGAAGGGAAGATTTTTTTAAAGCATGGCAGATAAAAGGTTCTTAAATTTCAGCGAAATTACTCTTTTTGTTTTATAATAAAAGATTCAAGTTTCTTTTTTTGAACATATTTTTATTAGTTACAATAGAGCGATTGGGGTGTTAATGGAGAGAGGAGAGGGTAACTTTTCTTGTAAAGGAATGTGTCAATTTACATTTTTTTTTGATGACATTAATACTATTAGATTAGCAACATTTCTTATAAATTTAAAGGATAATGAAGTCTTAGTCTATTTCCCGTTGACTATAAAAACTAAACAAATATGAATATAGCGTATTTCAGAAAGACCATAATTCTAATGACATGTGGTTTTTCCTTTATACAATACATTATATAATAGTCATAACATCACATTTTGAAGTTTCATTAGCCCAGTGAGAAATAAAATGTTCGCATAATTAGTTACTTAAAAAAACAACCTTATTCAATGTTAATCAGAAAATGAACATCCGTTTAATATTTGATCAAAATGAAAATGATCTTGTGTTCTGTCATTTAATATCACCGCAGTATTTATAGTTTAATGTTTTTAAAGGTTTATTCTCTTACATCTCAGAATTGGGTAAAACTTTGTTCTACCATCTAGGCTTTACATAATTTTGCGTTATTTAAAAAATATAGACCTATGTAGACACAAAATTATGGGTAGTAATAATTAACACTACAAATGCTCATTTTCTGTTTATATTACAGTTACTTACAATGCTTTTGTAGCTTATATTTCAAAATTGTTTAAAACAATATATATAAATAAAAGTTTTACCACATAATATTGTTTTCTATATATTCATACAAAATTATTACCTTTAAAAAGTTATTTTACATATATTAAATATACTGTAATCTTAATTTACTATAGCTATTTATAAATTCCTTTAACCCACGTGGTCGTTGGGGTTGGGGGACGAAGGGACACATCAACAGATCGACTTTCAAACGTCCTTTCTGTGGGGCTTATAGACTTGGCGGCGCCTATCTCTTCTACAAGTCAGCGGCGAATATTTTTTGCTTTACCAGGATTGAGCCCTGTACTCTTTACATGCGAGTTGAGTTCACAATAGCCATTTTGACTGGTCAGAATTGCCCGCATCAATATATTAACGTATATTTATTTCATTTTTTTTAGTAATGTTGTTTCTTATAGTCATGTTTTGCATCATTTTCGGCTGGAATCCTTAAAAAAAGGACGTTTCCCTGTAAAAAATATCATTTCCAAAAGAATTCTTCAAAACATAAAACAAAAATCATTTATATGTTTTGTAATCTAATAGAAGTGAAAGAATGAAAAGCTTAATTGAAATATGGGTGAGCATTAACCTACTGTTAAAGTTTTTGTATGTTTCATCGTCTGTAATGATCAGCAATCTAGATCCCTCGTTGTGACAATTTTGTTTAGCTGTTTTCCAAGTTGAAAGTATGTTGTACACCATGATGCAACTACCACCAATGTCTATCCACGTTGGATGCCTTGGATGACAATTATTAGCTAAAACATAATGATTAATCCTCTGAGTTACTAAAATTCCTTATATATTGACATTAATTTACATACGTTCTTAAAAAAATCAATTATTGCTTTAATTAAATATAAAATCTAGATAGAAAAAAATACTATATTTGTGGATATAGAACGTTATGCATGATATTTATAAAAAAAAATATTCAGCATTATATGTTATTCTCATTATTATTTGTGCGAATAAATCATAAATCGTTATTGAATTTAATATTTATGACAAAAATTTATATAACAAATTTTGTATGAGTTAAAACAATTAATTTTTCTTTTCATCAATATTTTAGTACAATTTTAAAAAAGGGCTATTTCTCTATATTTGGACCGAGCATTTCTATCATTTACCTATTATTTGTGTTTGTTAGTGTAGAAGGCCTACATGTTTATCCACGGCTCTACCAGATTTTAACTATTAAATACTGGGTATCAAAGGTTTGGGAATCCCTGTTAACGTAAGGCACACATAAACACCTCTTACCAAACGAAATTGCATAATCGTTCAGGCAATATACTACTGTACAGATAGGCCAGGGGTCGGCAACATGCGGCTCGCGAGCCTCATGCGGCTCTTTCGATGTCAAGTTGCGACTTTTTCGATGTCAAATTGCGGCCTAATCAAATGCCATAATATTGAAACAAAAATTTTAGTGGTTCTTTAAAAACTGAGATAAATGCAAATTTTAACTTTTGGCTCTTCCATCTCAAAAGGATTCCGACCCCTGTGCTAGCTAGGCTATTGTTTAGGGCACTGGCTCTAGTTTATGTTTTTTGACATAAGCTAATATATTTTTTTAAATACTAATACATATATTACCTAAATATATGTTATTGTATGATTAATGTATTTGAGAGTCTTAAAGTTTATGTGTTTTTAATCTATGTTTTTAATCTCTCTCTAACCAGGGGCGGATCTAGACAACTTTGACGGGGGGGGGGCGGCAAAACTTTGACCGCGGGGCCGGGGGGGGGCAAAACTGTTTTCATTGTTGAAAATTGGTCTTAGAACAGAACAATATGTGGATAATTTAATGATGTCTTACCTAAACTTGCGGTAACAGGGGGAGGCATGGCACCCCGGCCCCCAACCTAAATCCGCCCCTATCTCTAACTGTTATCTGAATATTACACATTACCTGTGCATAGAATGATATTAACAACTGAAATCCATTTTGCTAAATTCACCAAAAGCATTGTTGCAAAAGGCAGAGACTTAATCACGCTTCTAAATAACACTGAGAGACCTCACAATCTGAAAATAAGTTAAACACATCTTTTTTTAACGAAACACTTAAACGCATTAACATTTATTATTTCAATTTTTTTTTCGGAGAAATTATACAAATAAAATAATTATTCAAAACACTAATATTTATAATTTTAAAACTGACTGATCTCTTGTGTTACATTATTTGATTGTTACGAATTTTATATAAAAAAAGCTAATTTTATAAGTTAATATAATCTTTTTTTTTTTTTTTTTTTAGCCTAAACTCAAAATATCTATATGAGAACTATTACCATGAAAAATGTCGTAAAAAAACGAAGTGGCTACGGTAACATCAAGTGCCATTATATTAGGGTTAGCGGGAGTACTCATTTTTTTTTCGGTTACCGGCAATTATATTAGGGTTAGGAAAAGGGTTAGGATTAGGGTTAGGGATAGGGGTAGGGATAGGGTTAGGGATAGGGATAGGGTTAAGGTGTGGAGAAATATCTATTGATGTAACCCGGAAAAAAATATGAACTCCGTCTTGATGTTACCGTAGCCACTGCGTAAAAATAAATAAGAAAGCATTAATGTCACCTGTTTGGTCCTAAATAAATATTTCGATGTAAAGTCAATAATAACATTCCAAATTAGAGTGGTCTCTAGCTAAATATTCAATGACTTAAAACAAATTACTAATAATTCATATAACTCAACCATATCTGATATATATATATAAAAAACGAGACATTCGACAGCAACTAAACCAACCCAAAACTGTGGAACGGAAACTGCCAAAAGCGGCTGAAAAGAGATTTGCATGGATTGGGGTATTCGCGAGTGTTTATATCTAAAATTGTTAAGAATAAGATTAATAAAATAAGCACAGTTTTTAACGTTATGATCTTCATTATTACAAATAGGAGAGAGTAGGGAAAAAAAGATGTAATGAGGAGAGAGAGAATATACAAATTAGATAATAAACAAGAGTATATCTTACAGTGAAGGTGTGGGACATATATTAAAGGAGGCTTGTAATTTAATGTGGTGACCGGGCATATTTTCAAAGTAAAACATACTGTGTGACGTAAAACATGGCATGTTTACAAAGTAAAACATACTGTGCGACGTTAAACTTGGTATGTTTACAAACTTAAACATACTGTTTGACATAAAACCTAGCATCTATTTTAGGTCTCGAATCTGTTAATATAACGCATCCAATTAAGCGAAATAATATGTAAGTGGTTAATCATTATATATATATATATATATATATATATATATATATAACTCCTTTTACGCAACCTTAAGGTCATTCACAAATATAATTTAAGATAATAGATTAAAGCAAGTGTCCTTTAGAAGTATTACAAAGCAAAAAGACCCTCACAGCAGTCGTTCCTGACGATATGAAAAATCTCTTTCCTGCAACCACATTAACTGTCGTTTGAACTAACTCCACCAAATGTGGAGTCATACACACACGTACGTGTTTTATAACCTAAATTCAGATAGCCAATGATCTTTGCTCTGCATTCAACACAATTTTAAAACACGCAATCAAATAGTACATTATATGATAGTTTACTTGTAACATTTTTTTATATATGTCTTTCTGTTTCTCTCTCTCTCTCTCTCTCTCTCTCTCTCTCTCTCTCTCTCTCTCTCTCTCTCTCTCTCTCTCTCTCTCTTTCAAATGTCAGTGAAGTGTAATACAATTTGAAACACTTCAACACAAATATATTCAAATTGTCACTTAATGGTTGTTTTTTTTTTTAAATTCACATTTCCATTTTTTTTTCAAGATGGCTGGATAGTAAATTCTATAAGAATACTAAAATATTTTAATGAAATGAACTTATGTTTTTTTATTGCACTATCAGAGGAAGTCTATATTTTTTTATAAATGAAGTTTTCATTATTCAAAAAAATTAAATGAAATAATCTAGTTCACTTGAAATTTATCAGACTTAGATATTAACGCGTTTTCCCCATTACAACAAGGATGTTTATTGAAAGTTTAGTTTTACAAAGCAAAAACAATATTTATTGACTAAAAAAGGAAGAAAAAAAAACAAGTGCTAATAGTTGCTTCTATCTTCCCCACCTAGAATCGTAAAATAGTATGCTTTTATAAGCTTTTAGTCAGTTTCACTCTCTGATGGTTTTTAGGTTTGGGGCTTTTTGTTTAGTCACTTAATATTGTAATTTAAATATGAGCCATTTCTAATTAATAAGATGACTCTTAAAAGGGCAAAAGAATTCATTTCAACGTAATAATACACATTTTTAATAGTTTGAAGTCCATGAAAAAATATTTTGTAAAATTGTAACAATGTTACATATTTATATACCTAGATATATGCTTTCTCTTATTTATACATTTGTATTAATACTTCATTTGAGATATTAAGGATATATTTAAATAATGTTATTCTATAAATAAGCTTTTTAGGAAGAGACGTTTTTAGATTTTTAAATGACAGGTATGTGATAAGAAGGAATGAGTTATGTAATTAACTGCTCATTATTCATATTAGTTCCCTTGTACTTATTGCGAGTTTCTATTGTGAGCAACAAAGATACACATAAACTCGAATGTATATTAAAGCGCAACCATTTTTAATATTTGTTATGACTTTATTTGGTATCAAACAACTAAAATATTAATTATCATTTAATCAATATTTTCTTCACTCCACCTGTGTACATAGGTAAGTGATCCTACTCTTTCGAGAAAATTATGCATATATATATTTAGCTTACGGGAAATCTACCTATTACATGCATTAGGCCCTACTTTATCTCGACGTTTCCCATCATAAACCAGTAACGACAGACGTTCGTGATTCCTAAACCTATAGCTGATACTTGACGCTTTCGATTGAAATCCTATTTTAAAGTGAAGATTACAACTTAAAAGTGTAAGTAAAATGTATCTATTTAACACATTGTTACTAATTATATGTATTATTTAGTAAACCCCTTTCTTATTTATTTTTTTAAGCTGTAAAGGGATCAGACACAATTTTCAAAATATACTATATACATTTATACAATATGATAAGCTTAACTAAGTATATTATAGAGATATATACATATTTATGGAATATGTATTTATAATCGACATACATTTAAAGGACTTTCTTTTAAACATAGAACTTAAAGTATATATTAAGTACATATGTATCTCATATTTGAAGCTGGAAATGACTCGGAACCAGAGAGACGTTTTTAAAGACATCAATATAGCAACTTAACTCAAAACAGAGGCTTGAAATCATTAATGACGATAAGTATAACTATTACATGGACGAGAACTTGTCGACTAAGGTAATTTATACGATATTTTACAGATTTAATTTTGTTTTGATTTGGACTTGTTAATAAAGAACATTGCATTTTTCTTATTCCACTGAATAAAGTTATATAAGCATGGATACATATCGTAAGTGGCGTCACTAGTAAGGGGTGGGCCGCACCGGGTGAAACTCACATAGGGCTGACACCCTAAAAACAATTCTAAATTTCAGCATCGGAAAAAAGCTCAGTCTAGTCGGGTTTTATAACCGATCATAGTTAAAAACATGAGCAGTAGCACAGGGTTCCACAATGCAGAGCAGTATCACATGATTCAAGCATTGATTACATTAATTTGAATTAGCTTTGCTGGTTGTTGCAGTTCTTAAATACTTTCACGTTAAATTATATTGTGTA
>JAGDYQ010000031.1:2685402-2723890 GCA_021962125.1 Bulinus truncatus | reverse complement strand
AAAAATTAATGTTGCTACTGTCATCTACATATAATTGTTCCTCGAAATGGTGTGGCTTCAGTTTCTCGTTTTTCATAAAAAAAAAAAAAAAAAAAAATGAAAATAGTTATCAAATTCTAAACACGCGTGGGGGCGTTAATAAAGGATCCTATGTAGTCGATGCTATTTTTTCGTTAAGATTTTTCTAAGTTTTATTTTTAAAATTTTATTTAGCCTTTATCTAAATCTAGGATATTTAATCTTTTATGGCTCTATAATCGCCGATACTGTATACAACATACCGATACTTCTATACTAACAACTCCTTATGCCTATATAAAAAAAAAAGCTTGCCTAACCCTGGTCTAGATCAGTGGTGGCGTGAATTTAGAAAATACAGATGGTAATGTAGAGCCTCATAAGTTGGTTCTATTAGCTGAATTTTTCTGCACCTAATAGACCATTAAACCAACGTTATAATTATTTAGTGGTGATAAAAACGACAGTAGCGACTGATTATTTTAAAAAGATGTATATTACTTCCTTAAAACTTCTTCGAGTTTGTAAATCCGCCACGTATCCGCTTTCATAAAACGTCACGTGACTGCATGCGATCTTTTTTTGGAACGTTTTGCAAAACTTTAGATTAATCCGAACAGTTTTGAATTGTATTCCATTCATCTAAGCTCCAGACGATCTCTGCATGGTGGCACCATGTGGTACTGCTCTATACGGTGGCAACCTGCAGCTACGTTCTCTGTATGGTGGCACCTTCTGTGCTTACTCATGTTTTTAACTTTGGTTATGAAAACCGACTATACCGATTTTTTTTTTCTGCTTTGGAAATTCAGAACTGTTCGATTTGGGTGTCACCCTTAAAATGGTGTCACCCCCCACTTCCCTTCACAACATCCTTAACGACGCCAATGTCTGGTTCTTAAGTTATCAGTATAAACATTTAAAAAATGTACATCTTAGACTTGAAAAATATATCTTAATCATTCTTATATAAGCTAACAGGATTCTTCTCATTTTTACTTTTAAACAAGAAAAAACATTTAAATTTATATCATGTTTCAGGAAACTAAAATTTAGTCCAATAGATTTTAGAGTAAGAATACAGCTTTCAATTAGTTATCTATTTTTCATTATGAGTTTAAGGCTGAATAGTTGACGGAAAATATATGTGGATTAGCCTCCCTCTTTCACTGGTCAATCTGTCTGTGGAATGGTTAGCGATTCTCTAATCAGGTCCAGCCCATTGTTTAGACAAGGGCATTATTTCTCAAACCACTGGTCAGCAGTTAAATTCACCTTTTTTTAAAACAAAGATGCCACAGCTCTAATGTATTGAAACTAATATCTTTACTAATTTTGATAACCTAAATTCTTTAGCCCGAGCATTTTATGTCCATGTTATGTGCCATGATCATCTTACTATATGGAGAGTTTAGGATGATATGTTAAATGCTTACAGACGGGGGCAGCCAAAAAAAAAAGCCTTGACCATCAGAAGAGACTTCACAAATTACGTACCATTCATGTAGAGAGAAAAAATATTACTGCACACATGTTTTAGTGCTTTGTTTGTTTGTTTTTAATTTTCACATGAAATAGAAGTTAGTAAATAAAAGATACTTTAAAAAATCAACTGAAAATTAAAAAAAATCTTTTTTAGTTTGTATATTGTTTTATTTTTAGCGTTTGACCTTTAACACTTAACAAAAACAGGTCCTAAATTTAGTTACATGATTTACAAAAAAAATTAAACCCATCAACAAGACCAGCAACTTATAAAATAAAACTAATTAAAGGTTTATATGATAAAAACAAATTCATAATAGTCATAATAATTGAGAAGAATATGTTTTGGGGTTTAGCCCATGAGAAATGTTTTCCTACACTTAGAGATAGGAGAGGGGGAAACTTAAACTAAAAATATGGGTTCAGTAAGACACATGAGGTTCCCAATCCGTGCTTTATAAATAGCCCAAAAATAATCTCAATCTCAACTTTTTTTCAACAATTTTCTTTCCCTTTTTTCTCTTTTCTTTATTCTTTGCCTCTCTTTATTTTTCTCTCTATCTAAGGACATATATTAAGCGATCTACCTTCACATAGGAATGTGAATTCAGGATTGAGTAAGAAAAAGTGAGAGATATATAAGAGAAGAAAGATCAGAAATATGAGGAGGAAAATACGAACGCAAACTTCAAAAGAATTATTGCACAATTTTTACACATTTAAATTCGGATTTGTCCGAAAACAAAAATAACCTAACCTTCTGATCAAACCTAAGGGAATATAACTCTATGTAAAGGTTTAGCAGGGTACAGCTAGTTTAAAAAATAATGTCAAAAGAAAAACAAAATTCTTTTATGCATTATCTATCAAATATAAACATATTTTTTTCTGTATTAGTACATTACACATATTAGGTATGTAAAGATGAAAAACGTTAATGAAATAAAAAGCAATTTTCAATTTGACAACTTATAAAAGATTGTTCATCTTTATCCAAATGTCAAAATATATTAAGTAAAAGTTATTTTTATAACGAATGAAAGTCCTTTCTTCTCTATTTATATTGAAAACATGTATTCTTCATTGATAAACTTCTCATCTATGTTACTGAAACAAAAAAAAAATAGAAACAGTAATTAAATTAGCGCATTTTTAATACTACAATAATTATATATTTTTTTAATTGATCAAAAATGCTGTCCTTTCAAACCTTGATTTATGAGTAACTTGGTTTACGAGTAAGATTGAAGTTTTCCGATACGGGTAATAAATATTTTCTGTTTTTTTTAGCCGTGAATTCTTTGTTATTTACTTAACCAATACTCTCTCATTTTCTATGTGTTTATTAAATGAACCAAATACTCTCTCATATTTATGTGTTTTTTTAATGAACCAAATAACTTCTCATACTTATGTGCAATTTAATGAACCAAATATTCTTTTATATGTTCGATCTCAGCGTGCTTTAGTTGTATAATTTTTTTTATAAATATGTTGTTAAAGTAGTGAAATTTTTATAATAGTCCCCTTGAATGAAATAAAAGACATCGCTCTATAAATGTAACGATATGAGAGCCGATGTGTGAAGTCCCTGTAAGGATGAGATGAATCTCTTAGATCCTATAAACCACTGATGGGAACTTTGAGCAAGACTTGAAAAAATTCCCTTGGTCCTCACCGAAGATCGAACCAGGTACCCTAACGTTGAATGTAGAGCGCTTTACCACACGACCATCCGTCCCCATGAGAGCTGATAGCGCAATGGTCATATCACTGGGTGCGTGTGCGTGTGTGTGTGTGAGGGGGTGATGGTTACTAAAGAAGAAAGCTTTTCAAAAAGCTTCAGTCGTTAGCCGTTTCAAACAAAGAAGTTTTCTTTTTTAATGGAAAAACCAAAACAATTGTAACGAATTTCACCTTTGACTTTCACTGTTCGTCACATTTAGCATGCTTTTTGATAAGTACATCAAATAATGCATTTGATTTTGTAAGCAAATCTCTATTAATATTTAGCATATAATTATCTCCCCGTTACAGTAACAATCATTATATTTCTCAAAATATTTTTCTACATTAAATTTTCAATATTAATTTAAGGCTAAATTTGTGTATTCTAAAATAACACCCAGTGTTGAACAGAAAAATAATGATCCAATCAAATAATTCTCTAAAAATAGATGACAACAATAAAAGTTTGTAATATTATTATGCCCTGTTTTAAGGAAGTTAAGAAAGATAATCTTTGGTTACACCCATGTGTGTGCACACGCTTATTCTTACAACCTCTTTTGATTACTGTGGCATATTCAATTTCATCTTGACAACTGTTGGGTTTCTCCGCTGTCCGAGAATTTATTGACTTTACATGACTGACAGTGACGTAAACTAGACCTTCTTCTGTAATATATCGCCCATCATTCTAAAAGTAAGGAAATAATAAAAATGATATTATTAATAATCAGAAAAAATAAATGCCCATTAATACGCAAATTAAATTTAAAAAAAAATATTTCGTCACTGAAATTTACATAACTAGAATGCATAGATTTCTCAAAATAGTTTTTATTGGCGCTATAGATTATATTAGTATATTTAGAAAAAAACTCCTTGTAAGAATCTGATGTAGAAAGCAAAAACACTGTAAAATAAAACAGATGCGTTCAGGGGCGGATTTAGGGGTGGGGTCCGGGTGGCCGCGCCCCCTCCCCGTTACCGCAAGTTTGGGTAAGACATCATTAAATTATAGAAATATTTTTTGTTCTAAGACCAATTTTCAACAAAGTCAAAGGCTTGCCACCCCCCCCCGGTCAAAGTTGTCTAGATCCGCCCTTGGATGCGTTGTTTTCCAGGCATAGTTAGACTTGATTTTGTTTTACATGAAAGTTTGTATAGTCTAGTATAAGAAAAAAGAATAATAATAGAAGAAGGGAAAAAATATTTTTGTACATTATTTTAGTGTTCAGCATGGACTTAACGTTCTTATGCCGATGAAACAATTTATTTTATCAAAACTTAAAAAATAAAATCGCCGTAAAATTGCAGCAAAACCATGCATAAAAAACCGCACTCAAGCAATCTGATTTTTGACGAAATACATGTTTAAAAAATACCAGTGTGTATCCATTCCACGATTAAGTTTTATCTCTTTTTTTTTTTTGTCTTTTACAATTTTTATTTATCTTACTTTTGAGAGTGGCGCTTGAACAGGTGCAGCTTGTATTCCATCATAGATACTTGTTTCACTTGCTGTTGGCTTATTATTTAGAGTTAGGTCATTATCAGATATTGTAACGTAAGCTGTTACATCTTCTTGACTTCCCTGTGTGTTTCTTTTCTCGTTTATCTTTTGATTAAGGAGAAAAAAAAAACAACAAAATTATTATCTAAAGTATCTAATGAAGATGATGGTGTGTTGTAGTCCTGAGGGTCTCAGGTTTGTAGGCCATGTTTACAGGTTTGTAGGCTTCAGGGTCACAGGTTTGTAGACCTTGGGGTCACAGGTTTGTAGGCCTGTGAGATCATAGGTTTTTGGGCCTGGGAGTCACAGGTTTGTTGGCCATGTTTACAGGTTTGTAGGCTTGAGGGTCACAAGTTTGTAGGCCATGTTTACAGGTTTGTAGTCCTGAGGGTCACAGGTTTGTAGGCCATGTTTACAGGTTTGTAGGCCTGAGGGTCACAGGTTTGTAGACCTGGGGTCACAGGTTTGTAGGCCTGTGAGATCACATGTTTTTGGCCTGGGGAGTCACAGGCTTGTAGGCCAAGGGGTCATGGGTTTGTAGGCCTGGGGCATTACAGGTTTGAAGTTCTGGGGTCACAGGCTTGTATGCTTGGGGGGATCACAGATTTATAGTCCTGGGGGTATCACAGGTTTGTAGGCCTGGGGGGAGGGGGTCACAGGTTTGAGCATCGCTAAAAAAATTGAAATATTTTTTAGCTTCTAGTGAAGTCTATCCGGCTTAAATTAGTTATCTTTATATATGGTTGAATTTGTTAGTTTTTCTAATCACCTACATATGTACCTGAATAATATATACTCTTGGCTATCACAGAATGAAAGAAGGGCACCAAAAATATATAAAAACCGCCCATTAACTGGTTCAAGAGATATAGAAGTTAAATATGTCATCCTTGTAGAGGTTATGATCAAAATAAAAATAAAAAAAACAATTTTTACGATTACATAATTGTATTACCACACATCCTATACATACGATAAAGCTTTATAACTTACATGGACATATTCTTATTTAATCTGCTATTTATGCAATATTTGTTTAAGTGAGGAAATTACGTTTAACATATAAATCCTGACTAGTCTATTCACGGACAGAATGCATTTATATCATTCTCTTATCTGAAATAACCAAGAGTAAAGCAATACAATTATCATTACTTATTTCATTATCAAATTATTTAAAGAAAATAAATGAAAGCTTACCGGTTTGATTTTTTTGACTTTTCGGTGCCGAGCTATTCTTAGTCTGTTTCTTTACTACATGAAAATATGTATAAAGTAATTCCTAATATTTATTAAATTCATTAAAATTATTTTATTCATTATATTTATTACATTCAGTATATTTATTACATTAAGTATATTTATTACATTCATTATATTTATTAAATTCATTATAATGATTATTTGCACACTAAGCATCTTACAAATCACCAAAAACAATTCAAATTGTTTTTTTAATTAGAAAATTTCAGAACTATTTTTTAATGTTATAATTACTTGCATTTAACAGAGAAACACATAACAGTCAACAAGTCCAGTATAGTTTGCTAGAAATGATTTAACACAACAATGACGAAATATTTTTGTTGACGTTAAAAAAAAAATGTAAACCCCACTTATTTTATAGTTCTACTCTACGCATAAATTATTCTGCAATACTAACTTTTAAATCTGTAAATACATATTACTCCAAGGGCTGAAGCTATGATGGTGATTGCTGCACATGTTACTATAACTGGCATAAGGATTATATCTGTTTTGCTGACATGAGCTCCATCGTTTGATAACTCGTTAGGTTTTGCTTAGTAGTTTCTTTTTCTCTTGGGTAGTAATATATATATATATATATATATATATATATATATATATATATATATATATATATATAAAAGCAGAATAGTTCAGTACATAGTACAAACATGATTTTACATACTTACAAAATAGAAAAAAAGTATAAAAAAACTTATTAATATGGCTTAGTATAATGCAGATATTTATAAAAACATTATATTGGATAAAAACTATGAACGCCAATAGAGATTAATTATTTTATTGTTTTCTGACGCCCAACCTTTTATTTAGTCAAAAGAGAGTTGGGAATCTTAGAGACAGTCTCAACCGCTTGGCACAGGGAGTTAGGTTCCGTTTAAATGAAAAATTGTTACTTTTAATTAATTAAACACTTTAGTTACAAAACAAACATGAATTCTAATTATACTGTTGATAAGCAAATAATAAGATTAAACAATTGATTAAAATCATATTATTAAGTGAAAGGTTTAAAACCAGTAGCCTACTTTCATTCCAAGAATTTTTGAATATTTACAAATGACTTGAAAATGTCTTTTTTTTCATTAAAAAGAACAATACAAAGCATACCTTTTTCTATCTGACAAATATACGCTCTGTTTCTATTATCTGCTTCAATTATCCAAGAGTAAGCAGTTTTGTTCTTCCAGATCACACAAAATGATGAAGTTTTGTGTGTGACATTATTGCACTGATCACTTTTCTGAAAATGATGTTAAGAAAAAAAAATACTATTTTAAATAATACTTATAACTGCCGAATAAAAGGACCTTAACGTTTAAAGAATTTGTGGAAATGCGAACAATCCCCTTTTTTTTAAAGTTGTATTAGAAAAGTGTGCAATAAAGAAAAACCGAAGAAAACTAAATGACAAATATCAAGGAAACGAAACTAAATTGAGAGTCTAAGAACAGACCACACAAATGCTCTTAACATGCACTAATTTCAGCCTGCATTACATTTTGTTTACTTTCATAATAGATCATAATATCAATTACGCCTAGTAATTATAAAAATCTTTTTGGACTTTTCTTTTATAAAAGGTATGATCCATGACCACAACATGTATTACATGTATTATATATATATATATATATATATATATATATATATATATATATTTATGACGTCGTTTGTACACACCCCTTGGTGTGACCTGTGGTTTTGTAAGGTCAAGTATGCAATAATACGAGAGATGAAAGTGTTTCTATTACCACCAATACTTCGAACACCCACGCAATTATAACTTTCACCTATAGTTTGGCGGTAACGTGCGTTCCCACTTCATTAAATGGAATGGTATGTCTATATGTCACGGGTTGTGAGCAGTTGGGCGAAAACATTCACAGTTTAGCCCTCCAACCCTTGATTTTCACTACTTGGCCTACTCCCTTAACATTAATAGGTTCCCACCACCCATTTCTACATCTACCCCCGTAATTACGTCAAAGCGGACAGCGGATCAAAAGACTCTACGATCAATCGAGTCTCCAGTTGTATGACATCGATACATTCATTGATTATATATAATATTACGACATTAAAAGACACCAGTGCAGACAAGGTGGTATCTGTATGACATGATCTTTTATAATAATGGTGAAATGTGTGATGTCCAGGCCTGCGGAGCCGGAGCCGATGAGCCGTGGAGCCGCACTTTTTGCTGGAGTCGGAGCCGCAAAACTCTGGCGGTTCCACGGCTCCCAAATGTTTTTTTTTTTTAAAGCAGATTTTTTTTTTAGCTTTAAAATTCCAAATTTGTTTGATTGTTTGCCTCCTACAATTTGAAATGTTGTCATGTTTTACGAACGCCACAACAGTAACATCATTTAAATGATAGCTTGCACGCACATCACCACAAGAAATCTTTAATGGGGAATCGTTTTGTGTTCGTTTTAAATCATGTTTAATCTCCGAATTTTTTTTAATGGCATGTAATTTTGTTATATATAAAGTATATACAGTTTTATTTCATAGAATAATTGTATCAATCATTTAAAAATAAATTTTCCTACGACGACAAATAGAATGCGTCATTTTGCATATTATTTGACCGCGAATTTGTAATAGAGTAAAAACAAAATGATCGCATTCTGTATTTTAAAATTTTATTATAAACAGAATATCTGAAATAGAGTAGATACATTTATAAGGCTGTGGGTCCGAATAACAGTCAGACTTTATTGGGACGGGGTTCGAATAAAAATCGGAGTTTTCCCGGATCCGAATAGTCACTTCGAATTTATAAATAATAAATATAAATACTTAAGTCTTTAAAATATTTTAAATAATGTACTGGTATCATTTTACTATTTGCTAATTTGATCATTGAAATAACTTTTTATTACTTATGAAAATGGCGACTAGTGAAACCTCGGTCGAAAATAATGATATGTTTCTGGATGCACTGAAATGGTTTGTTTTTAGTAAAACCGACATTTTTCAGGTTCTTGACTATGGGGGTGAACGCGGGAAAATATGCATAACTTTTTATCAGCGGCATGTTTGCGTGGCGCAATTACAGATAAATTTTGTCTTGTGTGATACTATCTTAATAGGGAGCCGAAGCCGTCAAATTTGTGGGATCCGGAAAAAAATATGGCGGCTCCGCAAGCCTGGTGATGTCCCCTGTGCACATTATAAAGTACTAACTTAATTATAATATAATTCCCGTCAAAAGATGAGTATATTTTTCAACTAACCTGTGTATTTTAAAAGAAATATTATTGTCTCCTCAGTCAACATGTGAAATGTGTATTTGTCAGTGTGAATATCTTGCCATTAAATAGATGTTTTCAAATTTAAGCTATTTATTTATGATTATGTGATCAGGATAATGCGACAGTTTCCTTTATTTCTTAGTACCAAAATCTTTATCTAAAGCAGGATACTTGTATCAAAACATATATTAAAAATGTACAGGATTTTAGTGGCTATAATAAAATATTTTTACCTATGAGAAACAGAATTACTATTTAATGAAACATTAAACTATGACGTTAGAAATTGACATGGGAATAACCGAGAATCTAAACTGAGAATAGATGTTTTTAGCACAGAATCGGAATTGAATTATCATCGTTAAAAATTCTGGCATCGCTCCTTCACTATTTAGTATACTCCTTTTGATGTAGTGGGGAAAATTTTTAAAAGTTCATCTATTTCATTTAGTATACCTTAGTAGAAATGCAACATCTTTTTTGATATGCAGCATGTCCTGACCAATAGCCACTGTAGTTAAAAAGTAAGTTGTTGCTCAGTAGTGTATCTGAAAAATGTCCGTTTTAAATTTAGTTTTTACGAATCATTTAATATCATCTGTTAAAGTTATTGTTGTATTTAAGGAGTTAGTGAAACTGTCAATTTTTTTTCTTATGACTTTTAAGTTTTTTTTTATACGAATTTAAAAATGAAACAATATAAAATCTTAAATGCTATTTGAATGTGGGATTTCGGCCCATTTCTCATGGATGAGGTTTCAAATTTTATAACCTGTAAACCAAGATTAATTGTTGCGTCACAATGGCCCCTTTTGAATTACTTTACCGTCTATAGCGGGGAAGGGAAGATTTTTTTAAAGCATGGCAGATAAAAGGTTCTTAAATTTCAGCGAAATTACTCTTTTTGTTTTATAATAAAAGATTCAAGTTTCTTTTTTTGAACATATTTTTATTAGTTACAATAGAGCGATTGGGGTGTTAATGGAGAGAGGAGAGGGTAACTTTTCTTGTAAAGGAATGTGTCAATTTACATTTTTTTTTGATGACATTAATACTATTAGATTAGCAACATTTCTTATAAATTTAAAGGATAATGAAGTCTTAGTCTATTTCCCGTTGACTATAAAAACTAAACAAATATGAATATAGCGTATTTCAGAAAGACCATAATTCTAATGACATGTGGTTTTTCCTTTATACAATACATTATATAATAGTCATAACATCACATTTTGAAGTTTCATTAGCCCAGTGAGAAATAAAATGTTCGCATAATTAGTTACTTAAAAAAACAACCTTATTCAATGTTAATCAGAAAATGAACATCCGTTTAATATTTGATCAAAATGAAAATGATCTTGTGTTCTGTCATTTAATATCACCGCAGTATTTATAGTTTAATGTTTTTAAAGGTTTATTCTCTTACATCTCAGAATTGGGTAAAACTTTGTTCTACCATCTAGGCTTTACATAATTTTGCGTTATTTAAAAAATATAGACCTATGTAGACACAAATTATGGGTAGTAATAATTAACACTACAAATGCTCATTTTCTGTTTATATTACAGTTACTTACAATGCTTTTGTAGCTTATATTTCAAAATTGTTTAAAACAATATATATAAATAAAAGTTTTACCACATAATATTGTTTTCTATATATTCATACAAAATTATTACCTTTAAAAAGTTATTTTACATATATTAAATATACTGTAATCTTAATTTACTATAGCTATTTATAAATTCCTTTAACCCACGTGGTCGTTGGGGTTGGGGGACGAAGGGACACATCAACAGATCGACTTTCAAACGTCCTTTCTGTGGGGCTTATAGACTTGGCGGCGCCTATCTCTTCTACAAGTCAGCGGCGAATATTTTTTGCTTTACCAGGGATTGAGCCCTGTACTCTTTACATGCGAGTTGAGTTCACAATAGCCATTTTGACTGGTCAGAATTGCCCGCATCAATATATTAACGTATATTTATTTCATTTTTTTTAGTAATGTTGTTTCTTATAGTCATGTTTTGCATCATTTTCGGCTGGAATCCTTAAAAAAGGACGTTTCGTAAAAAATATCATTTCCAAAAGAATTCTTCAAAACATAAAACAAAAATCATTTATATGTTTTGTAATCTAATAGAAGTGAAAGAATGAAAAGCTTAATTGAAATATGGGTGAGCATTAACCTACTGTTAAAGTTTTTGTATGTTTCATCGTCTGTAATGATCAGCAATCTAGATCCCTCGTTGTGACAATTTTGTTTAGCTGTTTTCCAAGTTGAAAGTATGTTGTACACCATGATGCAACTACCACCAATGTCTATCCACGTTGGATGCCTTGGATGACAATTATTAGCTAAAACATAATGATTAATCCTCTGAGTTACTAAAATTCCTTATATATTGACATTAATTTACATACGTTCTTAAAAAAATCAATTATTGCTTTAATTAAATATAAAATTCCAGATAGAAAAAATACTATATTTGTGGATATAGAACGTTATGCATGATATTTATAAAAAAAAATATTCAGCATTATATGTTATTCTCATTATTATTTGTGCGAATAAATCATAAATCGTTATTGAATTTAATATTTATGACAAAAATTTATATAACAAATTTTGTATGAGTTAAAACAATTAATTTTTCTTTTCATCAATATTTTAGTACAATTTTAAAAAAGGGCTATTTCTCTATATTTGGACCGAGCATTTCTATCATTTACCTATTATTTGTGTTTGTTAGTGTAGAAGGCCTACATGTTTATCCACGGCTCAACCAGATTTTAACTATTAAATACTGGGTATCAAAGGTTTGGGAATCCCTGTTAACGTAAGGCACACATAAACACCTCTTACCAAACGAAATTGCATAATCGTTCAGGCAATATACTACTGTACAGATAGGCCAGGGGTCGGCAACATGCGGCTCGCGAGCCTCATGCGGCTCTTTCGATGTCAAGTTGCGACTTTTTCGATGTCAAATTGCGGCCTAATCAAATGCCATAATATTGAAACAAAAATTTTAGTGGTTCTTTAAAAACTGAGATAAATGCAAATTTTAACTTTTGGCTCTTCCATCTCAAAAGGATTCCGACCCCTGTGCTAGCTAGGCTATTGTTTAGGGCACTGGCTCTAGTTTATGTTTTTTGACATAAGCTAATATATTTTTTTAAATACTAATACATATATTACCTAAATATATGTTATTGTATGATTAATGTATTTGAGAGTCTTAAAGTTTATGTGTTTTTAATCTATGTTTTTAATCTCTCTCTAACCAGGGGCGGATCTAGACAACTTTGACGGGGGGGGCGGCAAAACTTTGACCGCGGGGCCGGGGGGGGGCAAAACTGTTTTCATTGTTGAAAATTGGTCTTAGAACAGAACAATATGTGGATAATTTAATGATGTCTTACCTAAACTTGCGGTAACAGGGGGAGGCATGGCACCCCGGCCCCCAACCTAAATCCGCCCCTGTCTCTAACTGTTATCTGAATATTACACATTACCTGTGCATAGAATGATATTAACAACTGAAATCCATTTTGCTAAATTCACCAAAAGCATTGTTGCAAAAGGCAGAGACTTAATCACGCTTCTAAATAACACTGAGAGACCTCACAATCTGAAAATAAGTTAAACACATCTTTTTTTAACGAAACACTTAAACGCATTAACATTTATTATTTAAATTTTTTTTTTCGGAGAAATTATACAAATAAAATAATTATTCAAGACACTAATATTTATAATTTTAAAACTGACTGATCTCTTGTGTTACATTATTTGATTGTTACGAATTTTATATAAAAAAAGCTAATTTTATAAGTTAATATAATCTTTCTTCTTTTTTTTTTAGCCTAAACTCAAAATATCTATATGAGAACTATTACCATGAAAAATGTCGTAAAAAAACGAAGTGGCTACGGTAACATCAAGTGCCATTATATTAGGGTTAGCGGGAGTACTCATTTTTTTTTCGGTTACCGGCAATTATATTAGGGTTAGGAAAAGGGTTAGGATTAGGGTTAGGGATAGGGATAGGGGTAGGGATAGGGTTAGGGATAGGGATAGGGATAGGGTTAAGGTGTGGAGCAATATCTATTGATGTAACCCGGAAAAAAATATGAACTCCGTCTTGATGTTACCGTAGCCACTGCGTAAAAATAAATAAGAAAGCATTAATGTCACCTGTTTGGTCCTAAATAAATATTTCGATGTAAAGTCAATAATAACATTCCAAATTAGAGTGGTCTCTAGCTAAATATTCAATGACTTAAAACAAATTACTAATAATTCATATAACTCAACCATATCTGATATATATATATAAAAACGAGACATTCGACGCTAATAAACCAACCCAAAACTGTGAACGGAAACTGCCAAAAGCGGCTGAAAAGAGATTTGCATGGATTGGGGTATTCGCGAGTGTTTATATCTAAAATTGTTAAGAATAAGATTAATAAAATAAGCACAGTTTTTAACGTTATGATTTTCATTATTACAAATAGGGAGTAGGAAAAAGATGTATGAGGAGAGAGAGAATATACAAATTAGATAATAAACAAGAGTATATCTTACAGTGAAGGTGTGGGACATATATTAAAGGAGGCTTGTAATTTAATGTGGTGACCGGGCATATTTTCAAAGTAAAACATACTGTGTGACGTAAAACATGGCATGTTTACAAAGTAAAACATACTGTGCGACGTTAAACTTGGTATGTTTACAAACTTAAACATACTGTTTGACATAAAACCTAGCATCTATTTTAGGTCTCGAATCTGTTAATATAACGCATCCAATTAAGCGAAATAATATGTAAAGTGATTCAATCATTATATATATATATATATATATATATATATAAACTCCTTTAATACGCAACCTTAAGGTCATCCACAAATATAATTTAAGATAATAGATTAAAGCAAGTGTCCTTTAGAAGTATTACAAAGCAAAAACCCTCACAGCAGTCGTTCCTGACGATATGAAAAATCTCTTTCCTGCAACCACATTGACTGTCGTTTGAACTAACTCCACCAAATGTCCAGTCATACACACACGCACGTGTTTTATAAACTCATTCAGATAGCCAATGATCTTGCTCTGCATTCAACACAATTTTAAAACACGCAATCAAATAGTTATTATATGATAGTATACTTGTAACATTTTTTTATATATGTCTTTCTGTTTCTCTCTCTCTCTCTCTCTCTCTCTCTCTCTCTCTCTCTCTCTCTCTCTCTCTTTCAAATGTCAGTGAAGTGTAATAATTTGAAACACTTCAACACAAATATATTCAAATTGTCACTTAATGGTTGTTTTTTTTTTTAAATTCACATTTCCATTTTTTTTTCAAGATGGCCGGATAGTAAATTCTATAAGAATACTAAATATTTTAATGAAATGAACTTATGTTTTTTTATTGCACTATCAGAGGAAGTCTATATTTTTTTTTATAAATGAAGTTTTCAACCCATTAAAAATTAAATGAAATAATCTAGTTCACTTGAAATTTATCAGACTTAGATATTAACGCGTTTCCCCATTACAACAAGGATGTTTATTGAAAGTTTAGTTTACAAAGCAAAAACAATATTTATTGACTAAAAAAGGAAGAAAAAAAAAACAAGTGCTAATAGTTGCTTCTATCTTCCCCACCTAGAATCGTAAAATAGTATGCTTTTATAAGCTTTTAGTCAGTTTCACTCTCTGATGGTTTTTAGGTTTGGGGCTTTTTGTTTAGTCACTTAATATTGTAATTTAATTATGAGCCATTTCTAATTAATAAGATGACTCTAAAAGGGCAAAAGAATTAATTTCACGTAACAATACACATTTTTAATAGTTTGAAGTCCATGAAAAAATATTTTGTAAAATTGTAACAATGTTACATATTTATATACCTAGATATATGCTTTCTCTTATTTATACATTTGTATTAATACTTCATTTGAGATATTAAGGATATATTTAAATAATGTTATTCTATAAATAAGCTTTAGGAAGAGACGTTTTTAGATTTTTAAATGACAGGTATTTGATAAGAAGGAATAGTTATGTAATTAATGTTATTATTCATATTAGTTCCCTTGTACTTATTGCGAGTTTCTAATGTGAGCAACAAAGATACACATAAACTCGAATGTATATTAAAGCGCAACCATTTTTAATATTTGTTATGACTTTATTTGGTATCAAACAACTAAAATATTAATTATCATTTAATCAATATTTTTTTCACCCACCTGTGTACATAGGTAAGTGATCCTTATCTTTCGAGAAAATTATGTATATATATATTTAGCTTACGGGAAATCTACCTATTACATGCATTAGGCCTACTTTATCTCGACGTTTCCCATCATAAACCAGTAAAGACAGACTCCGTGATTCCCAAACCTATAGCTGTTACTTGACGCTTTCGATTGAAATCCTATTTTAAAGTGAAGATTACAACTTAAAGTGTAAGTAAAATGTATCTATTTAACACATTGTTACTAATTATATGTATTATTTAGTAAACCTCTTTCTTATTTATTTTTTTAAGCTGTAAAGGGATCAGACACAATTTTCAAAATATACTATATACATTTATACAATATGATAAGCTTAACTAAGTATATTAAAGAGATATATACATATTTATGGAATATGTATTTATAATCGTACATTTAAAGGACTTTCTTTTAAACATAGAACTTAAAGTATATATTAAGTACATATGTATCTCATATTTGAAGCTGGAAATGACTCGGAACCAGAGAGACGTTTATAAAGACATCAGCAGCAACTTAACTCAAAACAGAGGCTTGAAATCAAATGACGACAAGCTATTACATGGACGAGAACTTGTCGACTCAGGTAATTTATACGATATTTTACAGATTTAATTTTTGTTTTGATTTGGACTTGTTAATAAAGAACATTGCATTTTTCTTATTCCACTGAATAAAGTTATATAAGCATGGATACATATCGTAAGTGGCGTCACTAGTGGGGTGCGGGCCGCACCGGGTGAAACCCACATAGGGCTGACACCCAAAAAACAATTCTAAATTTCATATCAGAAAAAAACTCAGTCTAGTCGGGTTTTATAACCGATCATAGTTAAAAACATGAGCAGTAGCACAGGGTTCCACAATGCAGAGCAGTATCACATGATTCAAGCATTGATTACATTAATTTGAATTAGCTTTGCTGGCTGTTGCAGTTCTTAAATACTTTCACGTTAAATTATATTGTGTAGTTTGCTTTTCATCTTATATAATTAAAACTCCTCAACTCTTGGGCCTATTGGACGTATCACTTAAACATTTTAGTTATAAGCGATTATTTATGGTCCAGTGTAGGAAAATATTCGGAATATTTTCCATTTTTTGCGGTGGACGTCTTGAAAGGGGGTAGGGAGTTGACATCCTGAATTTTCCTCACTTCAAGACACCAACAATAGTGACGCTACTGCCTTTTGCCTTATTATAGATATTTATGCATACATTTTTACTTTAACAGGAATCTGCCTCACCGGGAATGAAAATAAAAATGAAAGTTTTGAAATGGAAATCAGTGTCTCTGGAGAGGACAAAGTTAATGAAGATTCTCAACCTGGATTATGTTCATCTGGAACTGAGATAAATGACAATGTGCAACAAGAACCCAATGTCATCCCAGAGTGTCAAGCGAATGACGTTAGTTAAAAAGAATTTCATATTTAGGCTCTACGGCTAGTAATATTGACATTCAAAAAGTTACACAATAAAGTGAAATTTATATATTTTTTTTCCAGGCACCTCCATTAGCTACAGAAGAAAATGACAAAAGAAGCCATGCTTCAGTAGTACCGAAAAAGGACCGAAAGAAGACTTTAACTAAATATACTAATCAAATAAACTATGTGATCAGTTGTCAAGGATGCAACAAAAAATATTTCGGCCATACTGAAGATAATTTGCAAAAAGTTATGAATGATTTTAAAAAAGAGGTACAAAGTGTTAAGAATGGTAAGAAAGGTCGACCTGTTGCTCAACATTTTGCTATCGGTGACTGCGGAAAAAATGAGTGGAAATCTGAGATTCAACAGCACGAACCAATAGCGAACCTTCGAATTCAATATAAAAGAAATTTTATTTTACAACATAAGGAAAAAGAAGGTGTTCTGAACACTGTAGTGCCCAAAGAAAGGAATGTATATCCGATACGCAGAGCGTTAAGAAATAAAAAAATTACGGAGTATTATTCTCCAAGTAAAGTAACTGCATTAAAGAAATAAATGTGCAATCCTTATTTTTTAAAGTAATTTCTTTATTTATCAAATAAAATTATATTTGATTTCCTATTCTTAAGTATTTTTTTTTAACTAGTGCCTTGAAGTTACTGCCTTTCCTCCTAAACCAGTCTTGCTCTATATTGATACATGTTCGGTGCTGGATTTCAGTTTGATTTTTTTTTTGACATCCATTCATTTACATTTGCAAGCATATTTAAATCCTTTTATTTAGCTTGCCTCTTTTATTTATATCTCATTCATTGTTTTGTTTAAAGGAAATAAAAGAATTTGCCCACTTTTAACTGTTTTTAACTATTGATGTTTATTGCGTTGTGTTTTATTTTAGTTGTTTTTAAAATTTAAAACATATTAAACAGTGAATATCTGTGATAATTTAAAATTGTTACAGGTCAGAATTGAATAAATATTTCTTATAAAGTATGTTGAAGATAACAATAATTTCAACAGCTTGGAATCTTGCAATAATGAAATTTTTACAAGCGAAACATATTTTTCTGCATCAAGCTAAAATTAATCATAAGAAAGTAAAAGGTTGAAGCATTGATTGACAATTTTTGATATTATGTTTACTCAAATTTCAAATAAAATGTAAATGTCTTAAAAAGAGAGTCGTTGCATAATATGTGGAACAAGACACATCAAAATATTTTGAAGATAGAAGTAAAAAACAATCGATTATAAGCATATGCTAAGCTTATTTTTTCTAAAGAGTGCATTCTGTTTATCTGAGTAACTAACCGTTAGGAATCTTTTTCTAAGTCCGAGGAATTATGCTAAATAAAAAAACGGATCTTAAGAGGTGAACAAATAATTTAAATAATAAAATCACATTGAACAAAATCAGAAATACAAGCCACATTTTTTTTTGGATAATTTATTTGATACTTTCTTTCGTCAATAATTGTGCCTGAATCTTAAAGCATATTATATGGGCATGGATATGGTAGTCAGGCTTTCATTGACCAATAATAATCATTTAATGTAGTTTTAAAATGTATATTACACATAAAACTGAAACAAAAAGGAGTTTTTTGACATAATAATAAATAGTCCGTCAAAAAGTCATAAGTTACAAATTTACATCTACTAAACACATTGAAATATGCATTAGTACGTGTTAAAAGCGTATTGACAACATGATTAAGATTCCTAATTTTTTACAAAACAAAGAATTCATTGTATAAGGATTAGGTAAACATGTAAGGCGCTTTGGATGGTTGTGTGGGGAAGTACTCGAATTTCGACCTGAAAGTCCCTGGTTCGATCTCCTGTGAGGCCGAATGGATTTTTTAGGTAATGGTTGAATTCCAGGCTTTATCTCCCGAGATACCACCATAACCATTGCACTATTGGCTATGGAGAGGATGAAAGAATGGCACTGCTAAAACCACCCCGTTAGTGGTTTATAGCAGTGGTCCCCGGGCCGCGGACTGTTAACGATCCGTGGAACGAATGTAACTGGGCCGCGCAAGAAAAAATAAATTATTTCCTTTTTATTTATTTCTCTCGTCATTGTTCGACTTTCCATGGACGGGAAATAATCAACGCCCGCGCCCCCTTACTGTGGGCCGAGTTGAAATTATCTAATGCTGATCGGTCCGTGGCGAGAAAAAGGTTGGGGACCACTGATGTATAATATCCTAAAAAGAACTTCACACACACAGAATATTAATAAACTTTAAATTTAAATATGCTCATAAATAGTTACGAAAAGGCCTGTTACAACATTATGATTTCAATTGATGTTTAGTCTAGAGCAGGGCTTCTTAAACTTTTGTAATTCACGACCCCATTTATGATTGTGAGTTTCTTGACGACCCCATACAAATATAAAAGAAAAATAAATTAATATTTTATAAGTTGAAAAACATTTTCTGTTAAATTGTATTTTTATCTCTCGCGACCCCAGAATTTTGCTACGCGGCACCAAATGGGGTCGCGACCCATAGTTTAAGAAGCCCTGGTCTAGAGCATAGAGAAGTTTTTAATAATTAGATAATGGTCCGAAGATAGATTTATGTTTTAATAACTACTTCTCATGTATATTTCACAGATATTGCGTCTTTGAGAAAAGTTCAGACTTGTATATGGAAGAAAACTATTTATATAAAGGAATAAAGCTATTACACACACATTTTCAAAAAATCAATTTAATAAGAAAACAAAAGCAAACTAATTGAGGTGTAAATATTCCTTGTTGAAATTTATATTTATTTGTTCTTTGTGATGCCCTGAAACTAAAGTAGAGGTGGAAAAGGTTTTTCATGTTTGTTCTAGTTTGAAAAGTTAATTGAGTGTTGGTGCATATGTCATGAAACTCAATCAGATATATATTTATCATTTCTTAGTACATCGAAAAATGTAATTTGTTAAACGAAAAAAAAATATGCATCATAGTTTAACAGTCATAAATGCATGCCTACGGAAAATTGGGAGAATGGGTGGAGGTCTTAATTGCTTTTAATTAACATGTAAAGGGGAGAGAAGGTCTTATATTTTTATTTTTAACTAGCGTTGTATGTTGTAGCTTGTATCTACTCAATGGTTATTGTACTCCTCCAGAGTTCACCACTATATGTCAGCTCATGTTTATGTAATTTTATTGAATAATTAAATGCTATTTTTTTTTCTTTCTGTGGAGTCGTCTTCTTGTATTTACCTTATTTACGGTTGTGGTCACCTCTGCTGACAACCAACATTTTAGAATATAGGACATACAATTTAATACAAGGACCACGCAACAATATATATATATATATATATATATATATATATATATATATATATATATATTATTTTGCTTATTTCTAGAAAAAAAATAAGCTTTAAGGCTTTTTTTTAAAGCTATATTATAGTATTATGTGTTTTTTTTATTTCAACATCAATAGAAAACATAATAAATAATCGAAAAATTTATCAATGTTTAAACACTAAACTTTCATTAATCTAACATATAGCCTAATGAAGCTGAAAAAATAGGATACACTTTAAAACAAAGTCTATATTTTATATCCTTCTTTTAAATCATCTATGAATTTTTGGGAACATACAAAAAGTTTGCCGAGGATAAGACTTTAGCTAAGTTGCTATCAAGGTAGATTTTTTTTTTATTTTGCTGTTTATGTGATTTTTTCTCTAATGCAAAACCCCGATATTACGTAACTTTTTTATTTCCCAATGGTTTTTCCGATTATCAGACTGTATTAATGGAATTTCTTTTTCTATTTTTATCTCATTGCATTGAGGCAATCTCCGCTCATTCTATTTAGTAGAGTGACCTTTAAGGTTGAATAGAGTATTATTGATTCTGTGGTTTTAATCTCTTTCTCTTTTTTTTAAAAGTTCGTTAATCTTTTCTCATTTTAAGGCCAATATAATCAAATTAAATGCAGTAATCTTTTGTATTTACCGACAGTTTTTGAAATATTACTCATTAAACTGCACCTATAATTGATATATTTTAAAAGATGGATTATAATGTTTAAGCGGTGTAAATTAAAACACTTTCAAAAGCAGATAGTCCATTGTTTAATCTCCTGCTAGAACCAAGGACCTTTTGCAGGTCATGGTAAAAATCCACTACATGTATTTTTTTAATGATGCCTCCATAGCTTTTACACTTTCCTATGTGGTGGAGGTAAAAGAAGGATTCTAAAATAATAAAAAAAAAATATATATATTTAAAGCTCATATCCTTTATTTAGCCTAATTGATGTGAAACATTTCAATGTCATCCATTCGAAAATTACGGCAATCACTTTCAACATTAACTGTAAAGAGCTTAAGATGCTTTTTTAAAAATTAATTTTTAATATTTTTCTTTCATAATGGCAGGGATTTACAATGAATTTATCAAAAAAAAAAAATTAGGCTGATAGCAGATTTATCTCATCCTGACACACACACACGGGCCTTATATATATTTATATATATATGCATAGTGAAATCCTAAAAGCATCATAAACATTTGGGTAACAAATTTTAAACAATAATATTACATGGATGTAGCGATAGAAGGGGCTTTACTGAGGGAAAGGCTCAGTGTGGGTGTGAAAATAGCATAGTGTAGGGGAACGGATTTCAGGTCGGAGTGTATGCTTATGAAGGATGTATGCACATTTTCGTGCGCATTTTATAAAACGAAACTTTCGTGCGCTGTATTAGTGAACATCTTTAGAGTGACGTTCAATGCATAGATTTGGTACGTTTTTTTTTTTTTTTTGAATTCGCTCTATGCCATGTAACTGGATTATTCACATGCATGATGTTTGGTATGTGTGTGGAAAGATGACCAACCTGGAGGCCCTAAATTGAGTGTAACCTGACTGAACTGTACCTAGTCAGCTGGAATTGTATACCTAGTCAGCTCTGCCTGACGTGCACATCGACAGCCCTGATAAGAATGACTCCTAGCCGGCCCTGAGGGAGTTAGACCTAGACAAACATGCTTGAGAGGTCACTGGACAGTATAATTTAATATTTAATGTTTGTAGCATAGTTTACTTTTTTTCAATGATAGTACTGTTTAACCATGTGCCAGTTTTATGTTGTACTAGCTGTACCCTGCAAAACATTTGCATAGAGTTATATCCCCTTAGGCTTGATCGGCAGGCGAGGTTATTTTTTTGTTTCGGGCAGATCCGATTTTTTTTTTTCATGATTGTATTTTAAACTGGAATACTGTTGTATTAATTCTTTACTTTCGATTTAACGCAGCGCCCAAATCGCTATTATTGTATTATATTGATATAACTCGGAGGGTGATGACAATCGACACATACATATATTTATTCCGTATCATTTGTGAGTTGCATTAAAGTGATTTGTTCTGTTATTTATCAAAGAGTCACTGATATGTGTGTTTTATATATGTCAATGTGTATGTCTAATCTACTGGGACCTGGGGAGACCCTCTCGCCAATGTACCCATAGACCACGATCTGACCTATTGGGTTGTGAATGTCTGGGGGCTCTGGGGCTTGGCTTGGTAGAATTATATTTGGAAGATTGGTAATATTGGGATGGGGGGGGGCAAGGGCGGAATGGCGGTTTCCCCACCAATCATTTTTATGCTAATTTAGACGGTTTCCTTTTTGAATGCTTTTATTGCTTATAAAAAACGCGCAAAATTTTCAAAGAGATTTCCATTTATTTTGACATTTCTTTTATTTTTTTTTATTTTTCAGGCTTGTTTTTGATTGAGCCTCAATTGTTCATTAAAGACGTATGGCAGCATCATTTATCATATGAAAATCATGGTCAGAAGGAATTTGAGAGTTATTACCATTTTATATTTATTTTACTCACTAAAAGTATAAAAACAATCTTTGAGTCTTTTTTTTGCAATCAGTTTATTAAAATATTGACTATGTATGCCCGTTAAAAGAAAATGTAATATTAGAAGATTGTCAAGGGTCTAATGCGGTAGCTTTGACAGACAGGGCCACCAAAAATGCTTTTGCCTAGGGCACTCAATATCGAAAGATAGGCTCTGTTTGAAAGGCTAAACTTATAATGTCGATCTTGGTAGGTAAAGCTTCTCAAATAACACATACTTAACAAAAAAAAAAGATATCAAATATTTTATATGTTAATTTTTCTTATTCAACACCTTCTACTGATTAATGCTTGAACCCTAAGACATCGCATAAAAATTGATGTTATTTGGATTGAAATAATTTTTACCATCGTCTTTTTAAAACTCTATAAAACTAGTCAGAATCTCTCTCCTGCACGGTTTATTCTAATTTAACAAATTTTGAATTAAACATATTCGTATTCTCGATATTCATGATCAAGGCCGTACCCAGGGGGGCGAGGGGGGCTGTAGCCCCCCCCCCCCAAGTTAATTCTAAAAATCAAATTTTATTATAAAATATACTTCTTTATCATTGTGTTCCAATTTTTTCTTATATAAAACTCTCCGCACCCCCCCCCCCAACGCCGCACAGCCCCCCCCCCCCTTAACAAAATCCTGGGCATGGCCTTGTTCATGATTTATGAATAAAAAAAATCTTAAAGTATTCCTACTGAGTTTCATCTGAGACGTAGCATTCTTCATTTCAAACAACTTTTCTTTTTTTCCTTTAATTTCATTGAAATTTCTGTATGCACCTTACATATGAATGATTTTAAAATTATAATAACTTATTTCTAAGTGATAAATACGATACAAACATTTTAAACTGACCTATCTATTGCTTATAGACCGAGCTCGAAATAACAATTCATGTCACTTTTTGCGCAATAAATGTCATCAATCATAGCCCAGAGATGTTCGAAGTCATTTGGAACATCCGTTCAAGACTGACCGGTGGTGGTAGGGGGGGGGATAAGAAGAGTTTAGCAGGCACTGGTGAAAGTAATATCGGTGCGTACATTGGAGGTTGTGGCCCAATGCCGCCGCTGCAAAAGGTTGAGAAAACTGTGGAACATGAGTGCCCCCGTGCTGGTAGATCACAGGGTGGACCATAGGGGTAGCTTGATTATCCTGAGAAAAACAGCGAGTTTGATCTCACGGAGGCACTATGAAACTAAGTTTAAGCTCGTAGATAAACTTAGAGAGCTCAGTGAGAGAGAGAGAGAGAGAGAGAGAGAGAGAGAGACAGAAAGCTCAAAGAGAGAGAGAGAGCTCAAAAAGAAAGAGCTCAAAGAGAGAGAACTAAAAGACAGAGAGCTCAACGAAAGAGCTCAATGAGAGAGAGAAAGAGAGCTCAGTAAGAGAGAGAGAAATAGCTCAAAGATAGAGAGAGAGAGAGAGAGAGAAAGAGAGAGAGAGAAAGAGAGAGATAGCTCAAAAAAGAGAGAGATCTCAAAATGTTAGAGAGAGCTCAAAGAGAGAGAGAGAGAGAGAGAGAGAGAGAGAGAGAGAGAGAGAGAGAGAGAGAGAGAGAGAGAGAGAAACGGGGCTAAAAGAGAGAGAGAGAGCGAGTTGGAATACTTACATATACATTTAAGTAACAAAGAGTTTTTCTAAAAATTATTTGTGTTAGGCAACATGACTATTATTGCTTTGTTTATGTATTCGTTTTGAGTACATGTGGAATTTTAGTCGACAATAAATTCTTATCTAGCGAGGGGCCCGCTTAGCCATTTACATTTGAAAGTACCCAGGGCCCACGAATTTAACACGGTCATGATTGATTTCCTTCATTGGGATATACATTTAAATGAATCAATAACCAAATTTATTTTAGTTTATTGATCGCTTGAAAGGGATTTGCAGTGATACGCATAAGATATAAAAGGTGTTACAGGTAAAGCCCCAATTCTCAAATCCTGTTCACCATTTAGATCCTGATAGTTTTAACTCGAATGACACGTAAAACCTAAAAATAGTTCAAATTATTTTTAAAGGTAGGCCTAATCTTTAAAAATTCCCGAATGTATTTAACAGTTTAGTCATGCCATTTCAAGTTATGGAAAGATAGTTGGGCAGACACTATCACAGAGATTGTTTAGATATGTCAATAATAATGTTTTTGGCGCTTTTCTGTCTAAAAATGTGTATTCTGATAGTAAAATGTAAGTTCAAATTGTTCTAATAGAAATATGACTATAGTAATAATACACAATTAAAAAAAAATCATTCTTTTTCCAATGCAATTATATCAGTTAAATTGCTATTTGCTATTTATTTTTGTGTCTAAATTTTCTGTGTGAGAATATAACATAACATTAAGTTTACAATTAAATGATAGTGATTTTAAATACAAATTGAATTCCTCAGTGTTTTTTAAACCAGTGATTTATGTTTCGACAGGTTTTGAACAAGTAAACATCCTAGAAACAGACAGCGTTACATTTGTTTGTCCGCAGACAGTTTCTTCTATGCGTCTTTACGCTAATCGTTTGGGAGGTCACCGGGAATGGTTGGCTGAATTCACTCCGGAAGACTGCGCTACTTTTAGAAATATGAAGTGTTCTCAAAACTCTAGCCAAAGAATTGTTACTGTCCCAGTAACTGCATACTCGAGAAACATCGTATCGTACTCGTGCGGTGATAATCATACATATGAAGTGCATTTCTATGGTAACTTATAAACAATCTATATAATATATATGTATGGATATATCTATGTCAGTATGTAAGTATTTACGTTTGTACGTATATTCACATGACTTTTGTAGCAATATAGAACGTACTTGTATACCTATGTACGTCAGTACATGCATTTATGTATACGTATCTATATATGTTTATCTAACTACATATAAGTGTAAAAGTATAAAATAGTTCTTTTGAATTTGATGCCGGATTATTATATCTAATATTGTTTAGAATTAAAATCTGACAGGATAGCTTTTATCTGAACAGTTTTTGAAAATGCTCTTTTATATTTTATGAAAGATGTACAAATCACAGTAGTATATTTTGTTAATTGTAGTGAAATATTTTCATAATTAGAAAGAAAAAGGTAGTAGTGCAATGCTTGTTTATCGTCTTTAAGATAAAGTAAATCTAAACACACTTTTCCGAAAGTAAATTTGGAAAAAAATGTATAACAGCAAATTCGTAAAAAAAAAAAACAGCAAAAAATAAAATTTTACAGAAGGTATGTTAAAAAATGTTGTTAGATATAGTAAGTAGTCAAAAAGTTCCCTTAATCCTAACGGGTCAAGTGTAGAATTCATCTGTTTCTATAACCCCGGCACTTGAAGAGATTGTGTGCTTAGTACAACGCCCAGCCGCCGTTACTCCTCGAGCTTAAAGTCATGTATTTATTTATAGCTGTGTGGACTTGGTGACTTTCACCAGAACCTGACACAGTTTCAATGTTCTCTCTGAGATTCAACCCGGGAACCTCTGGTCGACTGTCAAGCGTTCTACACCACACGACCACACTTTCCCCTATTATTTATAGATGACTGTATATATATATATATATATATATATATATATATATATATATATATATATATATATATATATATATATATATATATATATATATATATAAAGAGAGAGAGAGAGAGAGAGAGAGAGAGAGATTTATATTATCATTCTTCAAAGAACTTTCTACTAACTGATTTTAGCTCAGTAAATCAGCTTTTAAATTGTATTGGTCTTTGTAAGTTGTTTGTAATGTAGAACAAAATTTGTAAGAATTTTCACGTTAACACTATGGGCATGGAGAGAATGTTTGAATGCATTCATATGTATACAAGTTATGCTTTATACATTTAAAGTCAAGTCAGTGAGGGAAGGTGAATGAGTACGACACATGCCAAGAAGATTAAATTTGGGATATTGACGATTAGTTATTAATATAAAACCTATAAACATAATAGGATATTTTTTGAAAAATATCTCACATTATTAATATTGCAAGTTTTTTTTTCTTGTTTTACAACGAAGAGTGCTATTAAATCTGAAAATGCCGTTGTTTTATTAAAACTACACTTCAAATGTAAACAAATACATTTAAAGGTTAAAAAAATTGATTTATGCTATTTGAAATCTTTAAATCTGATTAATTTTGTTAAAAAAATGTGACATCATTGCTCATACGAAGTATTGTTTATATAAAGTATTGATTTTACAAAGTATTGATTTTACTAGTACTTAAATTTGTTTTTTGTTTGGTATCACAACTGTTGTTTTTATAAAAGAAAATACATTCAACGTAAAATTATTTTATTCAAATATATGCATTGCTATTATTAATTTTATTTTATTGAAATTTCTTTCTTTAGCTTTACCAGAAAATATTCAATGTGGCATTCCAGGGCTAAATATATTAGGTGAAAGTATATCTGTAAACTGCACAACGAGCAAAGTTTTTCCTCCGGCAGAATGTCATTTCTTTGATACCTATAATGTAACATTTTTCTACATAATTTTATTGTTTATTACTCATTAGTATTGTTTTATAGTCTTCTCTTTGAAAACGTAGTATACGTTATATTATATTGAAGCCTAAATTTCTTATTTTAAATAAATTTTGCTATCATAAAATTTATATTTTAAATCACACTTTACCTTTCGAAAAATCAAAGTAAAAAAAAAATTAAATAAAAATTAATTTGCTTAACATGTACTAATAAAAGATAGATAAATGTAAATAAATTCTTAATTTATAAATGTTTTTGTAAAAAAAAAATCATAGATAATTATTTCTATCCCTATAGAACGTTACTTCTCTGGTCTATGGCGAAGTACAATATTCACAGGTTGAGACTTTCAGTGAACCGGTTTATTACAAGCTAGAGTGCACTTTGACAGTCAATTTTTCTAATTTGCAAATGGGTAGCCATCAATTCCAGTTGCGATTGGAGCCTAAACAATTCTCCAATTCTTCAAACCTACACGATATCAAACCAGATGTATATATTTGTAAGTAATAGTTCTGAAGATTTATTTATTGTATCATGCGCTTGACTTCCTCACAAATCATTAAACAAATCATTAGTCATTTTGATACTGTTAAATATAAATTCTAAATTAAAATCACTAATAATTTTTTTTTTTTTACATTGCAACATTCAAAGTAACACTTAATAGCCTAATAAACATTAGCCAGCAAATATGTCCCAAATAGATAAGAATTCCAATAAAGAAATATTTATTTTTAAGATAGCTGTAACTTAATAAATATGCTGCACAATTAAATTATTTTTTATAAATGCTTCTACTTAAATTGAACTCAGCTGAGCTTAGACCTGAACTGGACACATCATGCCTCAAAGGCCCAAATGTAGTTCGTGGATACATAAAAGCTGGTACTGTTGTCATCTGCAGTTGTCGCATACAAAGGAATAGTGGAATATTTGGTAGAGTCTACTAAGCAACCGGAAATACTTCTGATGAAATCATTCTGTCCAATGATTATTCTGCAAACCTAACTTTAACATTTCCAAATGGTAATATTTTGTGAGTTGAAACCACTTACTGAAAATAAGAATAGTATGAAATAGATTAAGTGCATTTAATTTAGTACATATACAATGTCTCTAATATTTTAAAGATTATTTGAACACAATTTATAATAAACTCTGGTGAAAATAACACATATAAATAATCATTAAGATTATTATTTTTATAAATTAGTCATCAAAAAAAATTGTGCGGGTTCTTGAACATACGTTTTAATTTTTGTTTAATTACTGTTGATCATTTTAAAAATCAGTAGCTTTCGTTCACTTATAGTAATTAAATCATGATTAAATACAATTTTAAAAATTTAATATGTTTTACACTTTTAATTTTTTTAAATAATTATCAGATCACAACATGACGTACTCCTGTAAAGTAGCTCCAGAACTACAAGAGAATACTGAGATTACAATTAATCCAGTATTTGCATGTAAATATACATCTTTTCATCTTCATTACTACTTTGCCTAATATTTTAATAAAATATGACATTTGCCGATATTTTTTTTATACAAACATGTACTAACTCTACCCTACAAACCATTTCCATAATGATAAATAATAATATGTAATTGTTTAACTTAAAAATTATCATGAATTAGTTGATGTAATTAAATATGTATTTTTTGGCATGAACGAAATTTAGAAACCAATTACGGTTTTATATTAACCTAAGCTATTGGCTACAATATTTTAAAACAAATAGCCGTAAGTGGGATTCATGTCTGTTCCTTAGACATACAGCCAAAAACGATATATTAAAATGAAGTATTTACAGTTATTTGAAAACTGCTAGAGTTTATTTCAATTTACAATAATTATAAGTCTTAGTAACATAGTCTTACTTTGTGCTTAAAAAAATGAACTGAAGCAGTTGCCATAATATAAAAACGTTCTGCAAAATTTCTGTATTAAGTTTTCAACTATTATATTTATCTATTTTGAAATTTCTAACTAACTACCAAGTTGGTAGGGGAAGTTGATGAAAAAGATACCCTTCTATACTATCAATAAATAAAAAGAAAATCAGATACCGACTATTATATGGGCCATCCGTTAAAAACAAACTAATTGAAAGTGGAATCAATTATTTTATAACCAAATGAAAAATATTCTGCGCATTGATGTTAATGCTTATTAATTAATGGTAATAACATTTTATTACTTTTATAGACGGTCCAACCAAGTTATATTTGACAAAGTCTAACGTAAAACTTGACATGTGCTCAAATACGACAATTACTTGTTCTGCTTTAAGTGGTGAGGCCCACCCTGGAGTTAACTTTGAGTGGATTTCCGAGGACCGAAAAGCCCTTTTAGTTCAACAGGAGAAATCATCATTAAACTTATCGTCGACAGTAACAGTTACAGCTAAATTGCCAGGAAAATATATTCTCACCTGCAGGGGGGAAAATATCATTTTCCCGGAATCTTATTCAGAGATCTATACTGTGATAGTTGTTGAATGTAAAAACATAATTTAAATTTTTATCTGACACTATTTTAACTTGCTAAAACAAAATACTATTTACAAATTTAAGTAATATTGTGGAATATGTTGTGTCAGTCATTTTATTATGTTTATGCTTTTTGTGCATAATATATTAATATGAAAATATTTTATTTCTTAGCGAGTAATTCAGCTGAGCCTGAAATAAACTTAAAAAAAGGAATTTTTCTAAGGGAATCATCTGAGTTTGAAGAAGTAAATGCAACCTGCCAAACAAATGTCGTGAGTAACTTGACATTCTCTTGTTTTAACAAAACTGAATCAGGAGAAACATCATCACTATTTAACATCCATAACTTTACAAGAGATGATAATGGACACATCTGTATTTGTAGTTCAAGATATAGTTGCTATGAGACAAATACTGTGCAGAAACCAGTTCATTTGGCATGTGAGTAGCATTTGGTCTATTTGCGATATACATTAACGTTAATAGACGGGTTTAAAATGTGGCAGAGCGTATGAATACAATGAATCCAAAGTAACATAATCCCTTTGTATGTAGATTATTAGGGAAGATGTCCGAGCGGTGTTGAGCGTTCGACTATCGATCGGCATCTTTCAAGTCCTAATCATAGTTTGTGAAAAATCCCTCAAGTCCAATCATATTTGAAAGGCTATTTGACTTAAATTTTATATGCTGTACTTTCAGGAGAAGTTTAATTATCCACTTTTTATGCCCCATTAGCCTTTTAATTTTAATGAGAAATTTACTTTTTATTGTGTTTTAAACTGGGTATTTTTTTTTTTAATTTGATTCAAATGTTTTAACCAAAAAAAAATACTGATTGAATTTTATTAAATAACTGCAGGATGAGATTTTTTATTTCAATTTTAATTTCGGACTTTTTTGCAGTACAATACATTAACACAAATTCGTATAAGCATTTATATTTAATAGAGCAATCTACACGAATCCTTTTTTTTTTCTCAGATGGTCCCAGTAAGGTAACAGCTTCAGAAGAAAGCTTAGAAATGAGCCTGTGTAAAGATGAGATCGTAAAAATATATGTCCCTGAAAACGATGCTTATCCTGGGATCTCTTTCAACATAACCACCGATGATCCTGATTCAATCATTTTGAAGATTAACTCTACAAATTTTAATGCCACGGTTGTTTTACGAGCTCAGAAGTATGGCCATTTTAATTTAACAGTGCAAGCTTCTAACGAATATGACGATAAAATAATGACGTATACTATGATTCAAGTAACTGTTTCAGGTATGTTAAAATTATAAAGAAATAAACATTAACAAAAGCCTTTTTAAAATGTGACATAGTTACATTCAAACTGAGTCAGAAATTAAAGAAAAGAATACAACTAATCTTTGATAAGATTTTATTGGAAATTTTTAATTTATAAAATATTTTTTTTTGAAAGACATTATTTTTAAGTGAATGTTTTATCAAGTTAAGTAGTAAACAACTTACTTTTTCTCCATTTTTTTCTTGTAAGTATTTTGTCTGTTAACTGATTGTTTAATTTCACCTAATAAACTCAACGAATCAGTGCCAGATTTACATTACACCATTACTAAGTCTACAGGATCAAAGGTGAACAACAAAATATGAATAAACAAGATTTAAAAAAAAATATCCATAATGATCAAAATGATGATTTTTTTTAAATGTTTTTGAGAAGCGCCAGAGTGTTCTTTTATATTATGTTTAGAAAATTTTTTTTCTTTAGATTTGGCTATGAAAAACCCTGTTTTGTTGGTCAACAACGGACATATTGTTCCTGAAGGAGAAACAGCAGACAATGTAAACATCACTTGTACATCTCAAGAGAGTGATGTTTCTATGGTGATGTTATCTTGTTTAGAAACTAATGTCACTTCCTATGGAACGAATGTCACAATATATAAGAACATTACTAGACTGAATAATGGTGATATCTGTGTATGTGAGGTTCACTATAACTCAAGTTGCGATTATATTGGAAAAACTGAGGTTTCAATAAATGTTGCATGTAGGTGTAAAATGATTATGTCAATAGAATACTTTACAGAATATTAACTATGTTTGACAGTCGAATATAAATAATAATTAAAAAATAAGGTTGGCTCTAGTTGGATTACAGTTTTTGTTATTTTTTTTTGTCTATATAGATCAAGCAGAAATATCAAACTTCACGGCCAATAATCTGACATCTATTGAGGTCACCGAAGGGGATAATGTAACCTTAGCATGCATCGTAGACAGCTCTCCAAAGCCTTTTATTATTCTGCAGTCATCTTCAAGAAACAATACATATTTTAGGCATAAATTTAACAGTAACCTAAATGCAATAAGCTCCAATGTTTCGGGATCTTATGTTGAATTAAAGAATATTAACTGTAGGCAATCTTCTGTTTACGAAAGTCTAGCATGGAATCCTATATTTTCCCAAGAAACCCTTAAGACAGTCACAGTCTCTGTAAGATGTATGTATACATAGTTTCAACTGTATAAAAACATATTCATTTATCAACTGGTCAGACGATTGTTTTAACAAAACACAGTTCAGTATCCTTAATATTTTATATGACGGGTGTTTTTTTTTTTCATTATACAAAACTTACAACTTAAACATTACAATGAAATACATTTTTTACCATATTACTTATTCATAATTGAACGTTCAATATTTAAAAAGGCGATAAATAACTACAATTCATTATTTTCTAATTTACATAATTTATTACTTCATGCAGGTGGCGTTCAGTTGCTTGATCCTTCAAAAAATAATACTGAATTCAAAGGTGAACTAGGTGGTCTAGGAGCAGTAACCATAGACCTCTTGGGTTTTCCTGAACCAAAATCATTTACACTGTTTGAAGGCTCGGATAAAAAACCAGTTGACCTAAATTCTTTTTCATATATTTATAAAAGGAATACTTTTTTTCTTGGCACTATGTTTTTAATCATTGATAAGCTGACGGAAAACAACTTTACAACTTATACTGTCAATGTCAGCAATGACATTGGTCCGGACCTTTCATTTGGTTTCACTCTAGTAAAAGGTAATTTTCTTTTTATTTTACTTGATAAAAAATTATAAATATTACTAAATCACAGAAAGTTGCAAACTGTAGTTAGAGCCCTATTTACACAAAAACACCAAAAAAATTCAACGCTTGTAAAAACAAAATAAAAAAAAAAGATTTCTTTAAGGTTATCCTTAGTTTCTTTAATTATCATTTTTGGTATATATGTTACCAAAGTGTGAAATCCGGCATTCTATGAATGCCTAGGCAATGTATAGAGTCCTAAATTTTTCAGGCAAATATGGAAATAAATTGCTATTTGCATACATTGCCTAGGCTCTATAGAATGCTGAGTACCCGTGTCGGCAAAGTATGTAACTGGCCTTTAGGAAGAAGAACTAGAAGTAGATTTAGAGACCGACAATCCCCTTCGACGCTGTAAGATAAGAAGATATATCAGAAGTAGGAGTAATGCAAATATTGGTTGACAAGGTCACAGCGACTGTAGGACAAGGTGGTCAAGAAAACAATAGAGTAGTAAACGCAAAAGGAGTGACGACTTTTGAAGTAGACCAGGAGGCGACAACTGACAGTTTAGGTACCATGCGACAGTGGGCGCTCCTTGGAGATGAAGAACTATTATGAAGGAGACTGTGACGTAATTAGGAAATTAAGGTGGTGACTTTATGAGTATAAATACTACTGGATTCGGACAATAGTTGAGAGACGGAAGTTACGAGAATAGTTCTAGTGCCGATTACTGATGTAACCTTGTTTGGGAAGGGGATGAAGTGTCAGGACAGGAATCACGCCATGTTGATGCAACGACGTTCTACGATGAATTATCTAAAGTAAGAGCCAATGTGCTAAAAACAGCGTTTTCAGAAACTGAGTGACCAAGTGGACGATGTGAAAAGGCTAAGACGACCACGGGACTATTGGCTGGTGAAACACAATGATGTCTCTATGCTATCTGAGTCTACAGGAAGCGGGCCAAGGATCGTCAGATGTAAATGCTAGACGAAATGCCAAACTATGAGTGTGTCTTTGTGTGAAAGAAAATTAAATGCAATCAAAATGCCATTCTAGTCTTCCCTGCTGCGAAGTAGCTCATTCCAGTTGGCTTGTTTTCACCAGAAACGACATCTTTTTTATTAATCAGTCTTCACCTAATTCGTGAAATATGAACATGACAGATCAAAATGACCAAAATATGAAGTGTTTTAATGTGAAAAGAAGAGAAAAATTATGTTAAGTACAATTCTAAGTGTGAATCCGGTCTTACCTGCTGAAGCAAATACTTCAATCTGCTGTCGTTGTTTTTTATGGTATGAACATCATATGCTTTCTTTTTGCATTCATTCCATATTAAAATACTTTTTATCAATAAAGGCTTTTGTTGTTCTTTCTTCTTGCCTAAACGACAATAGTCATTTTATACAATGCCTAGTCATTGTATAGAATGCAGGAGTATGCACAATTTAGAAAATTTTATACTTTGCCAAAACGAAACTAGTCATCTATACAATGCCTAGGCATTGTATAGAAGCCAGAAAAGTATGCACAATTTAATAATTTTATACTGCCTAAAATCACCAGGCATTCTATACATTGCCTAGGCATTCTATGATTGCCGGCATTTACACTTGCCGGCAACTTTGAGAAACATGCATTTCTTTTTCAAACGTAAAACCATTTGACACGGAAATGATAATTATAATTTGCACAACAGTAACCGTTGCAGTTGTCATAATCCTTATAATTGTCATTTTAGTTTGTAGATACAACAGGAGAGATACAAGTAAGTAAATTTTATTCCGAACTTTAATGTAAATGTAAAGGGATAGGCCTACTTATAAGCGCTAGAAGCAATCGCTTTTTTAAAGAAATCGTAGAAATTTATGGGCAAAATATGTCAAAAATAATAAAAAAAACAACTTCCATTTATTCCTTTGTAAAATAGTCTCAGCAATATTGCATTAAACAAATGTAACACAGTTTTCCAATCACGATCAACATCTGTGTATGGTCTGTGGAATATATCTCTACTATTTGGTTTGTATTTGGTTACATAATTAGTATTTTTAAACAAATATTGAGCAGGTATTTTGGTAATAATGTGCTGTAGGCCGATAGTATATGAAAATTAAAACGTATTAATATTAACAAAGGAATAACAGAGTTATCATTTTAAGTTAATTTATTTTGTGAAATGATTTTAGTAGATATAATTGCCAAATATTTTATAACCTAACCTTGGTGTATTATTTATACCTGCCTGTTCATTACACTTAGTTTAACTTTTACGTATTATTATTGTCAGCTTAATATTACGATTAATGGTAAATTGATATTTTACACCAATAATAAGTAATTGTCTATTAAATCAATTACAAAGTCATGCACATAAGAGATGAGTCATTCCTCCAGAAAAGGATACATATCCAAAGTAATTTTAATGTAATCTTATATCTTTAACTACGATGAAGCGTACAAATTTAACGTAGCAACCATTTTCAGAAGTTACCCAAGAGATCGGCTTAACTGGAAAAATTCTTTAAAGCCCACGAGGTACTCCCATGGCGGATGTTAAGATTAAATTAATTACGATAACATGTATTATCTAGTAAAATATCTAATATAACAAATAATTACCTTACCAAAATAAAAAAAAAAAATAATAATATAAATATACAACGAAATAGATAAACATTTTGATGTTCAAAAAATTGAGAGAAAAATTTGATAATAGTTACATAACTTGTTTAAATACAGCAATATTCAGTATATACATAGTGTTTTAATATGTTTAAAATGTTTGGCCTCCCGGTCTGACTTTCCAATACAAACATAAATAATCAATAGAGATTATAAAAAAAGTCTAACACATGATCTCTTGTATGTGTCTTTTATGAATATATTTGGATATGAAATATTTGTAGTTAAATACATGTATTAGTTCTCAGTCACACACAAAGTATTGGGTACAGAGAAAATGCTACATAAGCATTAATACACATAGGTGGCGTTTAGAATTTACCCCCACCTTCACCGCCCCCTCCCTTCATCCGCAGCAGAAATCTTCCAGGCTAGTGACCCATCAATAAGATTACATAACCGTCTTAAGCCAATTACCCAACTTAGATTTGATGTCTGCTAATGGCAGATACATAGCAAGCGTGATCGCCCCAACCCCCAAGCCCCGTCATTGTGTTCCCAAAATACGTTAAGAGAGCAATACCTTAGTAACGAGTAGAGAGAGAAAGATGCAGAGGTACTGAACTGACAGGCGTTAAGTAGATATAGGTAGCTAATACTAGCTAGAAGTTTGTTATAGTATATCTGCTAGTTGTTAGAATACCTGTTAACAAGTAAAGTATTCTACAAGTATTTTTATGTGGTGTTTTGCACTGAATGTGCTCTTTGATATTATTATTAAAAAGTTAACTTTAATATTTGGTAAGTCTTAAAAAATAAAAAAAAAGCAACGTAACAACATACATGCATAAAGAAGTTTAGATTTTTGTATATATATATATATATATATATGTATATATATATATATATAAAGAGAGAGAGAGAGAAAGAGTGTGAGAGAGATTAACCCTATTTCCATTTTATATTATTTTTCTCTTTTAGGTACATATTCTACCTTGATGTGATTATTTAACGATTTAAATCTTCGACTTAAAAACACACACGACTTACCTGCGAATCGACCTATACACGAGTATCTACGGTAGTTCTCAGTCATACGCAAAATGTGGGGTGTTAAGTTAAGAAAACGGTTACATACACATTAACACATACAGAGGTTGACATTTTATATATATATATACTCAGACTAAATTTATTTCTATTTTGCATTATTTTTCACTATTAGGTACATATTCCTAATTTGATGTGAATATTAAACAATTTAAATCAAGAGGGCGAGGGGGGGGGGATTGCGAGGCACTTCAATTTCCTGGGTCGGTTATTTACAAAAAGCTTTCTAAAATAAAATGACAAAAAAAAAAAGATAAATAAGTTGAATTAACATATTTTATTTTTTATTCTTGTTTGATCTTAGGTTCGACTACAAAGTCAAACAGCAGGAATGATAAAAGAAACAAGGAAAAGCACTTGAATGAACAAACTTCTGAAGGTAAACATGACCTAGTTTATGTTAACTGTACAAGAGTGTGTCGCTTTGGTAGCGAGCGGGATCTTCTTGCTGACGTTCGAGCCACATGTTGAGGGTTACGAGTTGACATTGGCGTGTCCAGTTATATAATATTCTATTTTTAAACGTGATTTAGTGTAGGAATGTATCATAATACTATTAGGGATTGTATGCTATCTAGCACCATTTTCATTTGTTGCTAAAGAGATCACCTTAGCTAAAACTGTATACATAACACACGGGTAATATCATGGTAGATGTTAAAATTATATGATTTATAATGGTATGTATTATTTCCTATATATCTCATATACATAAAGTTTACCGAAATTTAAAAAAAAATTAATACAAATATAAAACAAATTAAATGAACGTTGTGTTATTCAATATAAGAAATTGAGAAAAAGTTAAAAATAGCTACATAGCTGCCATTAGCTGGCAATAACTGTTATGCTAATGTAATGTAATTTTAAGTCATGTACATGATACACCATTCTAGGATTGTAGTGATTTTTTGCTAACAAACATTATTCTTGTCCCTAGAAGAGGAAAAAATGATACTTGGATCTTCAAGAGAACAGAATCGTTATAAATTAGGTAATCTTTGATACGTACATAACACAATTTTGCAAAAAATATGTTTGGCTTCATATTTCAGTGTTTTTTTTTTATGAAATACATTTTATTATATCACCAACGGCTCAAACTTCAAACACAAAAATACAAATATTTTTTTTGTTAAACACATTGAGTTCACTAAATTCTTTTGTGCTAGGACTTAGACAATTGCACAATGCAAATACAAAATTATATTTTTTTTTTTACAAATGAACAAACACTTGAATTAATTATTAAGAATTCAGAACATATTGCTTTGAATATTTACTGTATCGACCATATCTAATTTGTTAATAGCATCTAGACTCTCTTATCTAAGTGAGGCGAAGTGGTTGAATAGTTCAGTTAGTAGAGTACTTGCAATGCGATCGTGAGGGCTTAAAATCCTGTGTCACCCCGCAGGCATTAGCTGATGCCTAGTGCATGATGATAAAGCACGTTTACAAATGCAAGTTCAAATGAAATTACGGTAAAAGTCCAGAGGGCATAATTATAAAAACCAAAGAATATGATAGTATTCAGGTTTTACCCTCGATTTATGAGAGTGTCATAAAAATTTCGTAATTTTTGGTTTAAAAATACACTCGACTTATCTGTTAGATCTACCTATACACGAATATCTACGTAAGTTCTCAGTCATACGCAAAATGTGGGGTATTAAGAAAACGCTTACATACACATTAACACATACAGAAGTAGACATGTTATATATATATATATATATATTTCTATCTTTACATTATTTTCTTTTACTATTGAACACATATTCCTAATT
>JAGDYQ010000031.1:2647826-2684902 GCA_021962125.1 Bulinus truncatus | reverse complement strand
GTGTGTGTGTGAAGTCCCTGTAAGGATGAGATGAAATGTCTTAAATCCTTTAAACCACCAATGTTACGGTTTTTTATGGTGCCCTTCTTTCATCCCCACCATAGCCGATAGTTCAGTGGCCATGGAGGCACCATGGAGGCACCACGGAAGACATAGAGGGGACTTAAGCCATGACCTGAAAAATAAATTGGTCATCACTAGAGATCGAACCAGGCACCTTTAGGTCGACAGTCGAGCGCTCTACTGCATAACCATCCGTCCACTTAAACATTATTGTAGCTGTGAGCGGCGTAAAATAGGATGGTGTTTAGCTTAGAGCTAAAAATTCATTTTAGCTAATTCACAAAAAAGACAAATACATTACTAATATGCATACAAGTAATTGATAAATCTCTTCTTTTTTATCACCAGTAATGTATCTGGAAGTAAATGCTCTAGACCTGAGATCGTCCCTGTCATTGCCAGGTAACAAATTCAACGCGTTCTTCGAATGCTGGTGGAACAAATATCAGAAACCGACTCGGATAAACTTCATTGCGCCGGACAGCCAACTCAAAAACTGGTGTGAGCTAGTCACGCAGGCGCACACGTGTACCGCGGGCCCGGCATCTTCACGTCGTCACGATATATACTCTTCCCTGGACGGGTTGACCTGGCTGAAAATCAGAAAAGTAGGGGTCGCTGACGAGGGTTTCTACAAATGTGAACTTTTCAGCGGAATAGAGAAAACTTCAACTATCGCTTATCTGAAATATAAGGTAAGACAAATTCGAGTATCCAAAAATATGTATGTACTAGCTGTACCCTGCAAAACATTTGCATAGAGTTATATCCTCTTAGTCTTGATCGGCAGGCTAGGTTATTTTTTTTTTTGGTTTCGGGCAGATCCAATTTTTTCATGATTGTATTTTAAACTAGAAAACTATTGTATTAATTATTTACTTTTGATTTAACGCAGAACCCAAATCGATATTATTTATATAAAAATTTATTAAGAAACTCATCAAATGAAATAGTAAGCTTGGGTTCTAAGTTTAATTGAAAGTATCAGAGCTATGCAACAATTGACGGAGTTTTCGGACGATTAAATGACTACAATTTAGAATGTTTTCAATTAAGAGTCCTATTTCAGTGACCACAAACCACTTGTAGTTAGATTTAAGATAAATATTTACTGAAAGCTAACATACGTACTGATACATAACACGAAAATGCGCTAACACGTCCTGTGTCCAGAATGGAACAGGCTTATTTTACTTGTTTAATTGAATGCAGCGATTCCAAAGCAAGCTATATCGGTGATATTCTAAAAGTAAAAGTATATTTTAGAAATCTCAAAAAACACATTTTACTTCTTAGTTTGTAACATTATCTATGCGCTAGATATGTCTGACGTATGTAATTCTATATCTGTTCCCGTTATTCTGAAGCTAATATGTAATATTATCTCTGTGCCCGTTAAGTCTGAAGTTGGTTTGTAATTCTTAACATCGAATTCCCTAGTACCATTTTTAATGTATCTTTGAGGTTTCTTTTTTTCAATGCATTGTACGTCCCTTCATAGGATCTAAATACTAAACATTTCATTCTTTCATAGGATCTAAATACTAAAAATTTAACCCTTTCATAGACCTGTCAAAAAACACAACAACAAACACACAACTAATAACATATTAATATTGTTTCGTGTTTTTGTTCTTGTTTAGAACATGAACAATCTAAACCATTAGATGTGACGTCTTCGATCACACACACCAGCACAGGAAGCAGTGCATTTTTGTACTGTAGATGGAATATGGGTCAGAGCCCCAACACACTTCTCATCATTGGCGTAGAAAGGCAGCCCATTTACACGTGCGATATTAATGTTTATCCATATTCATGTGCTAAAGGATTCGATGCAACGAGCCGGCACTATTCGACCGTTGTTGGCCACGAGTCAGTCGCAATGACAATAAATGACCTGCGAACTTTTGATCAAGGGACATATAGGTGTGTCATTTTAAAGTTTATTTCTGGTACCACTGAGATTCATACCGGGGTGTCTGATTCTTATTTGAATGTGAAAGGTAAGCTGTTTCTTTTTTAATTAGTTTGAGAATACATTTTATATTACACTAGCTGTAAAGTTTACACGATCTGTAATTTTTACAATATAAATAATGTTTTCACTAGCTGTAATGTTTACACGATTTGTAATGTTTACACTGGCTGTAATGCTTATCGTTACGTAACAAATTGATGTAATATGTGATAGTTACTGACATGGGGGTTTATTCAACAATGTGACCCTAATCGCCATTTTGTTGAACCAAGGCTACATTTTCTTCGATAGCTACCGATAATATTAACTAAATAAACGGAACTATAGTAATGTACTGTAATCAGTTATATATATGAATCTTCTTTCTTTGGCTCTTCAGCTCATTTAGGGCCTTGGTCTGCCATACTACTCTTCTCCTCTATTCCCGACTCATGGTCTTCTTCCTCCACTCCATCACTCCTTCGGCTTTAAGGTCTCTCTCTCCACTGCCTCTAACCATCTGCTTCTTTGTCTGCCTTTAGGCCTTTTCTCATTGGGTGTTGCCTCATATATTGCCTTTGGACCTCCGTTGTTTTCTATTCTTTCAATTAGCCCTACCCACCTCAATCTAATCAGTTTGATCTCAGCTGTTATATTTGGTTCTTCGTATAGTTCGTATAGTTCGTATATATAGGCCTATATAGCTACGTGCTCCACTAAAGATCACAACAGAACCGGAGTGGCTTAACAAAATAATATATATATCAGGAATGTTTAATGAAACGAAGTGGCTACGGATCCAAGGAACGGGAACAACGTATTATTTTTTTTCCGGGTCCAGCTATAGATGCATATTTTTGTTTTCGGGGCTAGGGTTAGGGTTAGGAATAGGGATAGGGGGTTAGGGATAGGGATAGGGTTAGGGTAAGGGATAGGGTTAGGGCTAGGAGCAATTCGGAGTTTAGCTATCGCGCATGCGCACATCACAGCAGTAAAAAAAATAAAGTCCGTCTAGAGCGCTAGAGCGCATGCGCATCTATAGCTGGACGCCGGAAAAAAAATAATACGGAGTCCCGTTCCTTGGATCCATTGCCACTGCGTTAATGAAAACACAAGCAATCCAATAGAAACACAAATACTAATCGCCACAGTCAACTGTTTGAAAAAAAAACACAATTGCGTATGGTCGCTTCAGGGAGCCGACATCATCTGACCTCTCGTGAATCACTCTCTTGTTCATGTCTCGCCCCTTAACAACCAGTCCAACCCTTCATGTGACCGATAGTCCTAAGTTTTTTCCAAGATCAAGATCAGGGTTTTCAACAACCCAGTGGTTCATGACGCGGGTTATATCAAGATTTATATAGTGCGGCGGGTGGTGAATCGGAGGGGTCCCGGCATCGAAAGAAAGTGAGAACTCTTGGGATTGTGTCAGCTCCTGGTGAAAGTCCCGAAATGCACCCAGAATTAAATTGGACTGCTGACGTAAATTTTGGCACGTAGGGTGGGTGGGGGGGGGGAGGGCTTAGGGCAAGGGACAGCCTCCCTTTATATGCAGAGTCTACTGAAACAGATGAATTCTACACTTCATCTGCCCCGATGAGTCCTTAGGGACTTAAGGGAACCTTACTAATGTTACGGTCACTGTCTGATATCTATCTATCTATCTATCTATCTATCTATCTATCTATCTATCTATCTATCTATCTATCTATCAATCTATCTATCTATCTATCTATCTATCTATCTATCTAACTATCTATCTATCTATCTATCTATATCTATATATATATATATATATATATATATATATATATATATATATATATATATATATATAAACTAGTTGAAAAGCCTGCTGACGATGACTGCTTGTTACTTGCGATATAATAAAAAATCCAGTTTTGGAATTCCCTGGACTATTTTTAGCCGAGCTTACGAGTTAACTCCCCTTGAGTGAGTCGAAAATTTTGGAATTCACACTTGCTTGTTAATTCCCCAGACTATTTTTTAGCCGGGATCACACGTACGATCTGTCTACAACCTAGGTTAGACGATTCTGTATTATATATGTATATATATAATTTGTACAGATCATATATATTGTGGAATATTTTTTTCCTAACTAGGTAATTTTCCTCCACCGGCTTATTACACACGTCTATCACCTATCCATACAGAGGAACACAGACACTCAGTGCTGAAGTGAAATGTAACTGGAATGTCGACCTGAAGCCTACAACTCTACTCATCATGGGGGCAGTAACCGATCCGCTGTTCACCTGCCAACTAGTTCACATCCCTTACGAGTGCGTCAGAGGGAAACTCGCCACGAGTCGACACTGCCTGGCGGCACCGATGACTGGAACGCTCGTGATGTGTATAAATAATTTACAGACTTCCGACGAAGGGAAATAGTCATGTCTAATGCTGAAGTTGATTCCGGGCAGTATAAACTTCAATTCCAGTAAATCTGAAACTTCTCTTAGCATTGCAGGTAAAGGACATTTTTTTTAAGCCATTGAACGCGTACGCTTTTTTTTTTAATTGGATCAAAAATGAGAAAAGTAAAGATTTACTTACATAACTTTTATCGACCGTCTGAGATAAATGAAGTTGATAATGAACTGTTTCTTTGTTTGAAGTCTCTGGTGTTGGTGTTTTTTATGGTACTCTTTCTATTATCAACACCGTAGCAATAATGCAATGAAAATGTAGGCACTACAGGAGATGGAACATGTTTCTGTAGCAAAGGTATTCTTAAGGGATTGATTGGCCAGTGTAGAGCCCAAATATATTTTAGAAACATATACATTTATGAGATAACAGGCTAGTCAGGCGCTCATCTTCCGGCCGTTCAGCGCTCATCTTCCGTCCGTTCTGCGCTCATCCTCCGGCCGTTCTGCGCTCATCTGCCGGTCTTTCTGCGCTCATCTTCCGTTTCCGTCCGTGGCCTCTACTGTGCCAGTTAAGTTTAGTAGACTCATTTATCTCCTTTAATGTTATAATATTTTTGTTATAATATTTTTGTTATAATATTTTTGTTATAATATTTTTGTTATAATATTTTTGTTATAATATTTTTCGAAATGATAACAGACCAATCACCTGACAATTATTATTTTTCAAACTTTCATTCATTCTTAATCACAATGACTCATCAGTGGGCCAAAGAAAAATGAGAACATTGCGTAGATGGTAATATAATTATATCAAAGCTTGTTTAGCTGTACGCTTAGAAAAAAATATCGATAAGCATGGAGGACACATTGAACAGGACTTCTGATTGGCTAAATACTTTGCAAACAAAATTGCATGAAACAATACAATTAATTAAATTATATTTCAAAATAATTCGTATGCTATATGATGTTCTCACTTTTTTTTGGCCCACCATATATATATATATATATATATATATACATATATAAAGGGATTGGGTGTAGTCTAGTGGTTTTCGTAAGCCGATCGAAGTGGGTTTTGTTTTACCCTTTATTCCACTGGCTTTTTTTTTGTTTTTTCATAAAGCTAATACAAATTTCAATAATCTATATACAGCCATTATTTATGATCATTCGATATTCTTCATTGATGAGGCAATCGCATATGTTTAAAAAAAACAACATAAAATCAACAAAACAGTATAGCTTATTCACCGATATTGTTTTACGGAGAGCTGTGAATGTATTTTGCATTGTAAGGAAGCAGTATAGGCTACTTGGCAGAAATAAACAATACAACTCACAAGTAAAGGACACACTTTATTTTATACGACAATTGTGCAGCGATAGAGACACTTTATTTTATATTTTAAACCATCAGTACCTTTATTTATTACTTTTATTATTCTTTGGACTGCTCTCAAAAAAAAAAAAAAAAAAAGAATGAGGGGGGGGGGATCAGATATAATCAAATTGTAGAAACATATCTTTTATATATATTTTATTTTATATATTCTATTATTTCCTGTTATTTGTATTTCGCACGCATCTTGAATCAACAGAAATAAAAATGAATTAAACGGGGAATAAGCTCTTCTGATCCACGTCTAGCTATGGCTAAAAATATTTTCACGAAGTAGCTTTTATACGACTCACTAGTCATACGCTCTACAAGGGGACATATTAAAACTCATCTTTACTTAGCTGAAACACAGCAAATCAACAAATAAACATATGCTTTTATATGTGTACTTATATAAATGTAAAGCCAATTGAGACCAGCGGAACAGATGAATTTAGAATTGTTATATTTTTCTGGGAACCACAGCAAATGAAGGGATAGTGTGGTTAGCACAACACCCAGCAGTCTTTATTTCTCTAAAGTCAGGTACCCAGTTAAAGTTTTGCGGACTTGTTGAAAATTAAACAAAGTTTCATGAGGAAAATTCCGTTGGGTCTCATTGAAGATCAATCCCGGGACTCTCAGTTCGACAGTCAAGCACTCCACACCGCACGTCTACCCATCCACCCAATATTTATCTTTATCTATGTCCTATTATACTTCGATGAAAATAATAACCTTGATCATTGTTTCAATTTTTTTACAGATGCCAAAAAGTTTCCAGCAGCAGTATTGTCTTCCAGTCCTAAGGAAACATGTGAGGAGAAAAATTGTCCACTTACAGTATAGATAAATTAGAAGTATTTCAATCTTTGAATGAAAATTAATGGTAAACCTTATTTGGCTAATAGGTTCTAATTAAAGTATCAGTCAATGCTATTTAATGTAAAATGGTTTTGAGTGTCTAGGGACTAAATTTATACGTACAACGAGGATAAAGCCGGGGGGGGGGGTGGAAATAATAATGTAGCCATTTTTAGGTGTTTAAGCCACACTAGCTTAATTCACAAAGTGGGTTAGGCTAATTTGGCTCTAACTGTTACATATAGTGAATTAAATTGAGTAGTGGCTGTCGGTGAAGAAGAAATATTTCTAAAAGCCAGGGCGTTAAAGGGGATTGTTTCCTAGCACATAGCTGTAATGCTTGATGGATATATATATATATATATATATATATATATATATAATTGCGTTTTAAGTCATACTATCCTACCCCAAGAAGTTAGTTATATTAGTCTAGGTTTTGACTTCATTTATACATAACAATGTCTGCAATCGAAATTATTTTACCACTTTTTATTCAAATAATAGACCATGTTAAGTTGAGCACAAAATGTATTAATATTTTGTCTTTTCTTCTTGCTTATCACAGGCCATGACAACTTTCTGCTCATGCTCACGTGTAAGGAAATTCAATTTTATTTCCAATAGAACACACATTTTTTTTAATGTGTATAATAACTGAGGCCAATATATTTCACTCTAATTTTATCTACTAAAACTAGTAGTCAAAACTTGTTTTTTATTGTGTTCAGTAATATAAGTGGTTTTACGCTAATCAAAAGTTTGAGTAAGATTAGACACGCATTGCATAAGTTTACGGAAAAATTACATTATTCGCTATTTCTTTTTACTGTTATCTCTAATGTATAAGTATCATTTAGCATACAAATCAACAACGTTAATCGTTTCTTTTTTTTTTTTAATTTTCAGTTGCCATTAGTACAAGTATAGTAGGCTGGAAAAATAAACATTTTCATCAACACGAATATTAGCGAAGGTAATGTAATACTAAAAAAAAATTAGTAATCTATTTTTTAAATTAACTCCAGACGATGCTCTGTTGTCCAAAACATTAAAGTGGCGACTTTACCTTTTTATTTTGTGTGAAATTTTGTCGACTGGGCGCATGACTCTGATAAATATATTACCCTACTCCCCCCCTACACACACAATGTCGTAATAAAGTAGGTTTTTTTTCCTCAGCCGTGTACACCATCGGTCTTTCTGCAGCCAATGTCTTTTGACAGGTTATTTGTCTGGCGCAATGACAAGTCACTTTTAGAGAAATTATTTGACTGGCATAATGACAAGTCACTTTTAGAGAAAATTATTTGTCTGGCACAAAGGCAAGTCATATTTAGAGAAATTATTTGTCTGGCACAATGACAAGTCATATTTAGAGAAATTATTTGTCTGGCACAATGACAAGTCACTTTTAGAGAATTTCTGGCACAAAGGCAAGTCATATTTAGAGAAATTATTTGTCTGGCACAATGGCAAGTCACTTTTAGAGAATTTCTGGCACAAAGGCAAGTCATATTTAGAGAAATTATTTGTCTGGCACAATGGCACGTTGCTTTAGTAGAAATTAGGGACGGGTGGTCGAGTGGTGTAGAGCGCTTGACTTTCGACCGGAGGGTCCCAGGTTCGAATCTCAGTGATAACCTTGGATATTTTCCAGGTCCTGGTGAAAGTCTCCAAGTCCACCCAGCTTTAAATGGGTACCCGACCTTAAGTTGGGGAAGTAAAGGCGACTGGGCGTTGTGCTAATCACACAATCCATTATATTTCCCGAGGTTTTTGAAACTGATGAATTCTACACTTCATCTGCCACGATGAGCCCTCAGGGGCATAAGGGAACTTTACTTTTAATAGAAATTATGTAGCAGGATAAATGCATGTTGCTTTAAGAGAAGTTATGTGGTTGGCACAATGTAATGTGACCATTAGTTTTGTTGGCACAATGTAATGTGACCATTAGTTTTCTACGAGAATTCTGAAGCATTTCCAATACCTGATAAAATCCCCTTACAATCATGGGACTCGATGCCTGAATGCTGCGATGGTCGAGCGAACCTATCGTGGATACGGGCGCTGACCAGCGAAGAAGGTTTTAATTGTTCTTCTGCAGGTTATCTGTAAACATACTAAATCGGCTGCGTAGAAATATTTATAGAACAAAAAATATGCCATGTTTCATTTAAGTGTAAACAGAGAGATATAAACTGAATCGAATTAGTAATTATTTTTTTTTAAATCAGGACATCGGATATATGCTGTTCACATTATTGGTTGTTTCAATTTAAATCAATAAATCAACAAATCAGCAAAGAAATGTCCATGTATTAAAAGTAAAGTTCCCTTCTTAGCCCTAACGGGCCTTCGGGGCAGATGAAGTGTAGAATTCATCTGTTTCTATAACCTCGGCATATGAAGAGGGATTGTGTGGTTAGCACAACGCCCAGCCGCCTTTACTTCCCCAACTTAAAGTCAGGTACCCATTTAAAGTTGGGTGCACTTGTGGGACGACTTTGCACCAAATTTCACCTGGAAAAATTTCATGGGCCTAAACGAGGATCGAACTAACGACTCTCAGGTTGACACTCGAGTATCTACACCACTCGGCCATCCGTCCCTGTATTAAGAAACAAGGAAATATTCATGTATTAAGAAACAAGAAAATGTCCATGTGATAAGAACCAAGGAAATGTCCATGTGATAAGAAACAAGGAAATGTCCATGTGATAAGAAACAAGTAATTGTCCATGTGATAAGAAACAAGTAAATGTCCATGTATTAAGAAACAAGGAAATGTCCATGTGATAAGAAACAAGGAAATGTCCATGTGATAAGAGATATGAATGTAAAAAAGAAGCACTGGGGGGAAATTTTAAATAGGAGATTAAGTTTTCATATTGCTTGTTTTTTTATTAGCTGAACACCTTATATTTATATCTTTACCATTTAATTTTTCAGATTAAAAAAAATGTCAATAATAAATCACATCAGAGACAGAGAATAAATTACAGGAGGAGTGAAGTATTCACGCCAGAAACATAGAATGCTCATCAAAATAGAGAATACACCTCAGAAATAGAGAATACTTCAAGCCCTAAATAGAGATATAAAACATCATCGAAAATATGGAGCGTCAAGACATGCATCTGTTGAAACATAAAGTTATATTTCTATAATGTTATAATACCAACCAACATACTGGAGCATCATTTAATCATCAAATTACAAATGTAAAATTAATGTTTCATTTACACATTACAAACGTAGAATTATGCTATTTTAATGTTAATAAAAACGAATAATCTAATAATAAAAAAAACACCAAAGAGTTTTTCAAAGGTCCCTTTGTGATTTTTTTTTGTTTACTTGTGTAAAAATTTCCTTTTTTATTCCCCCCCAGTGTTAATTTGTTCTTACAGCTCATCTGCTGTCATTCTGCCTAGTGCACAGCTCATCTGCTGTCATTCTGCCTAGTGCAGGGCGGGGGTTAATGTGTTGAAAGGAGAGCAAGGTGTAACTCTCCTGGCCATATACTCATGGTCTATCTTCGTTAGATATATGACTTAATTCTTTATAACTATAAACATCTGAGAAGAGAATCCAGTTGAAATGGCGCATAATACAGGACATTAGTCCTAGTACCACGAATCGCTAGTACCCATCCCCCAAAGCAGGCCCGTAGCGTGCGGGGGGGCCATGGCGGCCGGGCCCCACCTGCGTTTTGTCCTTCCCCCTTCTGCTTATTTGCTCTACTTAGTAAAATGTATTACCTGCCCCCCTGCTATTGCCTGGCCCCTGCAGTAGAATGCCTGGCCCCCTGCTGTAGAATTTTTACGCTACGGGGCTGCCCTAAAGACACCCCCTTCCATGGTCACTAATGTCAACAAGTAGGGCATAATCGGCTTTCGTAATAGTGGACTGAATCTATTAAATAAGTTTAACTGCGCAGAACATGAACAAAAAAAAGCAACTTATAATGTAAAGAAACATAAACAAACTAATCGTAATGTGTACAGGTACTGACGCAAGTGTTTCCCAAACTTTCGAAATACTCAGTACCCCTAGTAAAAAAAAAATGCATATACAGGGGATTCCTCTTAATTGGGACACCGCTTAGTTGGGACAGCCGCTTATTTGGGACAAATCTCAAAGAAACCAAACCAAGAAGCCAATAGTAAATTTGTATTTTTAATTGTAAAGAATAATATAAATAAGATGGAAGGAAGTACCGAAAGGCATTCTTCAATATGTGATAAAAATGGTATGAAACTCATAATCAGTAATCGAAAATGAAAAATTTATAATTGTTTTGGGAAATATCGATCCATACTGATTGGAGAATCAATACGAACTGTCAAGATGTCATTATTAAACAAAGTCGATTTGGTAGCATATTATTACGACTGTTTCGTTACACAGATACATTTTATCACCAAACACATAGGGGACATGGAAACATTAATGAAGAGAATGTGGTGAATGATAACCAACGCTAAGTCAATTGTTGTGAGGAAGCTGGAAGTTGTCAGAATATTCTGAGCATTATCATAATTAAAGCACAAGGGAAGTTTACAATATTTCAACATCAGCACGTTGCCTATGTGTGGATGTTCCTGTAAGGATGAGATGAAATCTCTTGGATCCTATAAACCACTAATTGGACGGTTTTTATGGTGCCCTTTCTTTCATCCTACCATAGCCGTTAGTGCAATGGCCATGGAGACACCACGGGAGACATAGCGGGAACTTAAGCCATGACCTTAAATGTCCATTGTTCCTCACCGGAGATTATACAAGTGACCCTCAGGTCGACAGTCGAGCGCTTTACCACACGACCATCCGGCCCCTTCGTTGCCTAGGTAGAAACAGTCACATTATATCATACCGAACGTGTATCGCTATTTTAAAGTCCTGAAATAATATCTTTAAATAAATGAAGGCATGTATATTATTTTTTACTATTGATCACTAACATATTGATACACAATAACAAAGACATGCAATTAGTACATGATTCAATTCCCTGGTAAAGCTAAAAATATTCACCGCTGACTTGAAGAGGAGATAAGTGTCGCCAAGTGTATAAGCCCACCGAAAAGAAATATGAAAGCACATCATATATATGTATGTTTATATTTCCATTTCCCCCTGCAAACGGCCACATTAGTTAAGTGTATTTAAAAAAAGAAATCTAAAATTTTTATTTTGTCGGTACAGCATTAAAAATCTAAGCAACGATATAAAATTCATGGTCACACATATTTCCGTGTTGTTACACCTAATTACTTACTGTTTTAGTAATGTTTAAATAACGAAGTGCCTCATAAGGTAAGACAGTGAACATCTTAAGATTTCACACTCAAACATTAGCTGCACCCTAAAATGCACACTTTCCATACGGAATCTCCGATACGCCATTCTACTTATTAAGGGACACGCACATAATGAACATTAAATTTCTTTAACAGAAATGAGTAAATTAAGAAACAACTTATGAAATAAGTAAAATATATTGCGAACTAAAAAAAGAAAATGTAAGAACGAGTATTTAAATATAATTCACTAAACTGAAACTAATGATATACATGGTAAGTTTGTAGATCTGTCGTTTTCCTTCTCGTCTTTATAAATTCCGATTTCTCTTAATATATTTATATACTTTCGACACATGCAAACAGGCTGAATGTCCTCTTTAAAAAAATATTGACGACAGAGTTCTATAAGTTCATAAACCTTTTTGAAATGTTTAATATTGTTTCTTCTGTTAAAAGGTCATGCGATTGGACATCATTGACAATTCAAACATCTGGCATAAAGGATTTCAGAAAATAGTTCAAATGTTTCATGGGCTAGAGAAATTGTGGCCGCATAGTAGTTTTAATATACTTTATTTTATGAAAGTTTAAAATAATCTTCATGATTCGACATCCAAGGAGTTCCATTGCAGAGTGCTAATTCAAGTATAAACTAACTTAATTAAATTTACTGACATACAATAAAATGACACGTATAAGAGAATAATTTTAAAGTATTCCCGAGATTTCGCTGCGAGATTTCATGAAACCACACGAAATGTGAACATACTAATAATTTAGTATGTCTGAGCTTCAACTTCAATTAAGGGCTTAAAGTAGAAACGTTCCATACAAGCAGATAATGTTTTTTATGTGGTCTTTTTTAAAAACAAACAAATAAACTTGATATTGCAGATACCATTTTACATATGACTCAACGGAAGTTCTCCTGGCACCATTAGAGCTATTTAGGGTTTGTCTAATTGTTTTTCTTCACACGGTATTATTGTTGATTCAATCATTAAAATAAAATGATGTAGATCCCAATAGCAGATTTAATTTGAAATAAAATAAAATAATGACTGATACTGTAAGCCAGTGGTCCACAACAGTTTTCTCGCAGCGGACATTTCAACATTAGATATTTTCACACCGAGGCCCGCATGGGGTTGTTTTTTTATATGTTAAATGGTCTTTACTTTCAATGTCACTGCCGCTCAACGTCACTCACAGCGCTCACAGTCGCTCACAGCCGCTCACAGCCGGTCACCGCTCATAGTCGCTCACAGTCGCTCAGTCACTCACAGCCGCTCACAGCTTACTTACGAGCCCCGTTCACAGTCGCTTACAACCGTTCACAGCTACTCCAGTTGCTCATAGCCACTGACAGTCGCTCACAGCCGCCTGGTCGCTCGCAGCCGCTCACAGTCGCTCACAGGCCACCCAAAGTCGCTAACAGCCGCTCACAGCCACACATAAGCCGCTCACAGTCGCTCAAGCTGTCCCCAGTCGCTCACCGTCACTCTATAGCCGCTCATAGTCGCTCACAGGCCAGTCAGCCCTGTCTGGTCAAACTTTTGTCCATAGAAACCCGCACTATCCCGAGAGCAATACATTCACATACGGTAAAACAAAGCAGTAATTAATTTTAAGTTAGCTCTGAAAGCAGTCCAGTACTATTTGATCCACTTACCGGTACCGGTCCGCGGCCTGGGTACTGGGGACCACTGCTGTAAGAAACCTAAACCAAAACATTGTCACGCTGTTCAGTGGCATTGCTTTTATAGCCTGCTCGGCTAGAGTTCATTTCTTCGCTTTATCGGCAGTTCCATTAGCTTCAATATCTATGATAAAGATGATTTTAAACGTAGCCTATAGCTTATAACAGAAGAATCATGAAATGAATAGAATAAAGAAGTTTTGTTTTTCGTGAGGCTCGGTTTATGTAAAAGTTTGTTATGTTTATTTTTAAATATCAACTGAATTTTCTATACTGGAAATTTTAACACACAGCATCGGCTGAAAATTTTAAAAAAATATACAACTATAATAATAATAATAATAAAATACTAAACGATCTATGACTGACATGGGAAATCAAAAAGTGTGTGTGTGGGAGAGGGGGTACATAGATTTTTCCGCACACTTAACTTTTAATACGTTTTTATTATATTAGTTCATTAGCAGAATCAAACAATTGGCCAGATCGTTCAGTCATAGTTAAGCTATTGGTTTTGGGCCTTTGATAAAAATTAAGGGAACATTTTTGGTGAGAAAGTTAATCAACACTTAACTGAACACTCTTTTCACATTGATTTGATGCACATTAGAAAAAATAGTTTTTTTTTTCATTAATCTACAACCCCCCCCCTCTCAATAGTTATCTTTGATTCATCTTAGTAGCAATTCTCGATGAAACTAAATTAGTGATCTTACCGTAGTTACAACAAGTACTACAACACACATAACTCATTTATTTTACGCAGCCTAATCAATTGTCCATTTATATTTCAGATTTCATTCGCTGTCACTGTAGAACTAATTCTAGAGATAAGATTAACATTTTTTTTAGCTAACAATGGATGATTGTAAAGCTTTTCGCTGCTGTTTATACGCTGCGACTGTCATCAAAGTCTGCATTTATTCAATTAACATTTAAAAAAAAAAGAATATAATATTCCGATCTGATGTGAGAATTTCATTTCAAATATAGTTAGTTTATATTGAACCATGGAAGTTGGCTGTTTTATTGTCGCATTTGTTTCTTTTCTCGGTAAGTACAACGTTAGCAAAGTTTCTAAAACATAATACTGCGATGACATTGAAACAAAAAATATATATTAAGATGAACCGATAGACTCGTAATTAAAGCTGCTAAATAGAGGCATGAAATACAATTGTCCTGCTCGAATATTTTGTTTAGCTCCAACAATCTCCTTTAAAAAAATCAGATACGAAGAGGAGTCCTGAAGTGGATAGAAAGGCTTCCAATAACGCTCTGCAGAGGCTCTCATCATACCATCGCAAGGCTCATAACACCTGCCAAATACCATTGGAGGGCCTCGTAATACCACTGCAAGGCTCGTAATACTATTTCAGGAATCATAATACCATTGTAGGGCCCTACAAACCATTGCCTGAAGGCTCGTAATTCCATTGCAGAATCATAATAACACCATTCAGCTTTAAATGTCATTGCAAGGATCATAATACCTTTTGCAAGCTCGCTAATAACCATTGCAGGCTCATAATACCATCGCGAGCCCAATAATACCATCGTGAGGATCTATAATACCATTGCAAGTCTTATAATCAATATTTGCAAGGCTCATAATACCATTGCGAGACTCATGAAGACATTGCGTAGCTCATAATAACATTGACAAGGCTCATAATACCATTGCAAGGCCTCATAATACCCATTACAAAGCTCCTAATACTGTGGAAGGCTCATAATACTACGGATCCAGCCGTTATTAACATTTAACATAGAACGGCTCCCAATTTAATATACACTACTAATAACATAGGAAAGGACTCCTAAAAACAGAACGGCGCCTTATATCACACGTTCCAAATAACTGAATGACTCTGAATAGTAAACATACGGCTCCTAATAAAAACAGAACGGCTCCGAATAACACATAACGGCTCATAATAGTACAGAACGGCTCCCAATATCATACAACGACTCTCAGGGTAGATGCTGACACATCAATATGTAAATCTCAATTATTTATTATACATTTTTTTTCAGCAACAACAATCTTAAAAAGTTCAAGTGCTTAGGATGTGGTATCAAAATTCACGTACCCGTCAAAAGGACTACTGCAGTTTTACACTGCATGTGACACTCAGATCAGAAGCCGACTCTGGTGGAGTTCCAGACTTCAAACAGCGTCAACGCTTTCGCCTGCGATATCTAATTACACGCCTTACTTTTGTAGCAGAGGTCCAGCAGACACAGTGTCGACTCGTCGGAGTCTGGATCAGCCTGGATGACTGTAAGGACATAGACAGACATAGATAATTAGACAGACACATTGTTAGATAGTTATAGATAGACAATTAATTATTGTATTATTGTAGATGTTAGAGGGAATTCCCTGTAGTACGGTGACGCACCTAATGAACGGGTTTACTGGATCGGGGGAAAGAAAAGGAAGAAAAGTCACAGACGGTTGACGAGGAAAGAGATAGAACATTGTTTTGGTTATTTTTTGTTTTGTTTTAAGTTTGAAGAAGGAAGGAACGGAGGAGCTAGGGAAGAAGTATTTATTGTATTAAAAAGAACGGACAACTGGTATTAATATCGTAGAGACATGATTTAACCGGTTAGTGTTCATTATTGGAATAACTAGTTCTTATGATTATTCAATAAAGTGATTTCGAGTTAATAACTGGAGGTGTTATGAACTTGTATAAGTTAGTGCAATTAGAGAAAGTAATTAAAAATAAATATATAAAAGAGACTACCGCATCCATATACCCTGACAATGACCATAAACAACGCAAATGCCCTTCGGACTGAGGGACAGTACACCTGTGATATTTTAAAGTGCATTCGGGTTTTATTGGAAAGAAGTTATTCACACTCATCTCTAAGCACAAAGTACGTTTATTTAATATAAAATATTTTAAAAAAATTGAGATAAATAAAATTTCAATATTAATTAATCATTAGCTGCACCGCAAAAACATTTGCATAGAATTACATCCCCAAAGGCTTGATCGGTAGGCTAGGTTATTTTTTTCTTGTTTCGGGCAGATCCGATTTTTTCATGATTGTATTTGAAACTGGAATACTGTTGTATTAATTCTTTACTTTCGATTTAACGCAGAGCCCAAATCGCTTTTATATATATTATGTATTAAAAGTATTGAAGATTGATGGCTAAGTAATAGTAATTAAAAAAATTAGCTCCCGTATACAACTATAAATAATAAACTATTAAAAGCTTGATCTGTTTGAAATGACCATCATAATATGGCCATCTATCGGGAATCAGCAATAAGGTTTCAACTGTAACCAATAAGTTCAAACTGTAGTAAAATTGTAAGCCAATTTAAATAGATAAAATAAAACTAAATTCATTTTTATTGCCAGCAAATTCAATTTTCTAGACTCAAGTAAAAAAACCACAAAAATACATCTTTAAGAAAATATTGAACATAAAAATGGAACATAAAAAACATGTCGGTTGATTCAACCACACTTTTTCAGTGGCGCTTCGATATGCAATGCTTAAAAGTAAAGTTCCCTTAAGCCCTCAAGGGCTCATCTAGGCAGAAGAACTGTGCAATGCATCTGTTTTAGTATAATCTGCATACTCGCAGATAAATGGAATGAAAACCGAGCACTTCAAAAAAAACAAACATCAAATAAGATTATATACTATAGGTTTAATAACAAGCCAAAGAAACATCTGTACTCGTTAAACTAAAGTGCTTATTTCATATGCAATACGTTAATATTAAGTATATAATATAAAAAAAAAGTAAAGTTCCCTTAACCCTAACGGGCTATCGGGGCAGATAGAGTGTAGAATTCATCTGTTTCTATAACCTCGGCATATGAAGGGGTTGTGTGGTTAGCACAACGCCCAGCCGCCTTTACTCCCCCAACTTAAAGTCAGGCACCCATTTAAAGCTAGGTGGACTTGGGGACTTTCATCAGGACCAGAAAAAATCCCAAGGATCTCACTGAGATTCGAACCCGGGACCTTCCGGTCGACAGTCGGGCTCTCTACACCGCACGACCACCCGTCCCCATAAGTATATAATATGCACAACAGTATTGTTTTTTTTTTTTCAGATGTTTATCAGGAAGTCAGTTATATTGAGTTGAACTCGACCATTAACTCTCCGGATAAAGGGAAGACTGCAGATTTTAAGTGCGGCTGGAATAAATCCCAGAGGCCCACTCGTATAGATTTCCTTGCGTCAGACAACAGGCTGTATTTCTCGTGTGAGCTCGTCACGTCGTTGCACACATGCACAAGAGGTCCGGCAGCTTTACAACGCCACGATATCTTCTCATCACTGGACGGACTTATCTGGATGATGATAAGAAACATGCAGGCCTCAGATGAAGGGACATACATGTGCATCCGCTTCCGGGTCAACTCATTCACTGGGGAAACCAGAAATATCTCATCAACTTCATATTTACGTGAGTGAATCTTGTGTCCAGCAGTAATTACATATCTATCTATCTATCTATCTATCTATCTATCTATCTATCTATCTATCTATCTATCTATCTATCTATCTATCTATCTATCTATCTATCTATCTATCTATCTATCTATCTATCTATCTATCTAATCTATCTATCTATCCTATCTATCTATCCATTTATCTATCTATCTATCTATCTATCTATCTATCTATCTATCTATCCTATCTATCTATCTATCTATCTATCTATCTATCTATCTATCTATCTATTCTATCTATCTATCTATCTATCTATCTATCTATCTATCTATCTATCTATCTATCTATCTAATCTATCTAATCTATCTATCTATCTATCTATCTATCTATCTATCTATCTATCTATCTATCTATCTATCTATCTAACTATCTATCTATCTAACTATCTATCTATCTATCTATCTATCTATCTATCTATCTATCTATCTATCTATCTATCTATCTATCTATCTATCTAACTATCTATCTATCTAACTATCTATCTAACTATCTATCTATCTATCTATCTATCTATCTATCTAACTATCTATCTATCTAACTATCTATCTAACTATCTATCTAATCTAATCTATCTAATCTAATCTATCTATCTATCTATCTATCTATCTATCTATCTAATCTATCTAATCTATCTAATCTATCTAATCTATCTAATCTATCTAATCTATCTAATCTATCTAATCTAATCTAATCTATCTAATCTATCTAATCTATCTATCTATCTATCTATCTATCTAATCTATTAGCTTTGACTGGTAAAACGTTATTTGTGATGCATGAAATGTAGGTCATTTCTTCAGAATAGTTAGGAGGCATATTAGGCTGGTGGCATAAATTAGCGCCCACGTCTTAATCTAATGGTGTTTGGTTTGGTTTGATTGTTTAGTTCCGTTGGTTTATTTGGTTGGTTTGGTTAGTTGGTTTGGTTGGTTGTTTGGTTTGGCTTTGTAGGTTAGCGTTGACGGATAAAACGTTATTCGTGACGCATGAATTGTTATGTCATCTCTGTACATTTGCTAGATGGCATAGATTTAGCACTCATATCTTTACCTAATGATGTGTTAGAAATGTTTCTAGTGTCACGTTTGGAACTACAGACTTACCGGGCAACGCCGGGTACACTGATAGTTATGCCGTTATACTATGCCGCTATAAAGATGGATAAAGTCAAAGATTGCAGAAAGGTGAAAATTGTTGAGTGGGGTTATACCTAATGTCAAAAGATTTGGCCTTTCTTTCCGACTATTTATACATATGACGGATTTAATGACTAGTTTGGAAAGAAATTTCAAGTTGCGGCGACAATTGTATTCATTTATGTTTTTTTTTTATTGTGAGGATATTACTATTAATTTTGTAGGTTCTATATTTTTTTGTTCATGATAAAGTTAGTCTTATTTATATATTTCCATAATTTTACGTAACATATTTACTTAAGAGTTAGCTAACGTTAACCCAATAAGTTCAAATAAAAATTAATGCACTTGGCTGCACCAATTGTTCAAACTGTTAGCAATAAACGTATCTTGCTGTTTTATTATTCGACACCTCATTCGCAATTAATGTTACCTATTTCGTACGGCACTGTTCACATTGATACTCCAAGCTTCAGCCAATGACGATGGTTGATTTCAGACATCATTAGATAACATTACCTGTAACACATCTATATACAAAACTAAATTTTTAAAAAAAGTAAAAGCGTCACACAAATCAGGATCTAATTAACAAAAAAGTTTTTAAAAAAAAAATATTTATCTTCACATTCTGCATGCAATAAGAGTGAATCTTTGAGATTATGTTCAAGTTCATATAGAATCAGAGCATATAGAATCATAAGACCCTGCAGCATTACCAATGCATTGTTCTTTATCATTCAACTATTCATTTGTTGTATAAAATCTAAAATATTTCACCACTTCACCAAACGATTACTAATATATATATCTCAAAGACAAAAGCGCGATGAAATGTTTTAATTTGTTTTTGTTTTTTGTTTTGTTTTTTTACAATTTCTGACAATTTATAATTATGGGCCATTAAACAGAGCAATCCAAAAAAGTCTTTTTTTTTCTAATACAGTAAATTCTATTCTATTTAATGTCTAGATATTTTATATATTGCCTAAGGATCGATATTAACTGAATGTGCAGTTAATACGATTCAAAGATTAAACCGGAAAGATACGAAACGAAAACAAATGTTTACTAGACTTGTGATAAATTTAATTTTTTTTGTGATAAACTAATAAAAATAAACAAACTATGTTTCTAAAATGGATATTATTGATGTGAAATCATTAACATAATGATAATGAAACGTTATAGAGGTAAAGTATCAATAATATCATCAAAATAATTTGCTCATAGAACGATAGATTACCAGATATCCCGGTGAATCCCCACAGCCAGACACGTTAGATGTTACTTACTAACTGGTCTACATTGTAGCACGAAAATTTACATTCACATATTCATAGACATAATTACAAATTTTATTTTATGTTCATACTTTATAGTATTTATCTTTTGCATGTGCTAATTATTTCCGAAAAAAAGCATTTCCTGAAACATCTATGTCTTTGATTCTAAATCGTGTACTAATAACGCAAATGTTACTTCGACCAGCAAACTGGAATAATTTATTTTTTTTCCGCCGACCAGCAATAGATGTGCGCATGCGCGACTAGACGGACTCAGACTGCATATTTTTTTTGCATTTTTTTTTTGTTTTCGGGGCTAGAGTTAGGGTTAGGGCAAGGGTCAGGGTTAGGGTTAGGCTTAGGGTTAGGTTAAGGGTTAGGAATAGGGTTAGTGTTAGGAATAGGGTTAGGCGTATTATCTATAGCCGGATCTAGAAAAAAATATTACGGAGTCCGTCTGGTCGCGCATGCGCAATATCTATAGACGGACTCCTAAAAAAAAAATAACACGGAGTCCGACTAGTCGTGCATGCGCACATCTATTGCTGGTCGGCGGAAAATAATTATTCCAGTTTCCTGGTTTAGTAACAAATACGTACTAATAATCACATGGCCGGAATTCAATTTTAGATTTGGGTCCCTTTTATAAGTCCAGATATTATATATCAGTTTGAAATATTTAAGTATTTACAACAATCGCTCACTTGGACAATTTTTGGGGATCCCCTCCCCCAAAAAAGTGGGTGGCCTAAGCCAGGGGTCGGAAACCTTTTGAGACGGAAGAGCCAAAAATTAAAATTTACAATTTTCTCAGTTTTTAAAGAGCCATTAAAATTCTCGTTTCAATATTATGGTATTTGATTAGGCCGCAATTTGACATCGAAAGTGCCGCATGTGGCTCGCTAGCCGTAGATTGCCGACCCCTTGCCTAAGTAAGCTATAGCTTACTTTTTATTGTTCTCACCAGAGTATTACTACGTGAAACCTATTGAGGTGACATCAACGATCTCAAACCCTGCCCCGGGAAATAAGGCTGTGGTGTACTGCAAGTGGAGTCTTGACCTGCATCCAGCTACACTGCTCATCCTTGGGAGGGAATGGCGAACACTCTTTATGTGCGATCTCACGGCATTCCCATACCCTTGCGCTAGAGGGTTTGTCGCTTCGTTTCGGAACAGTGCGAACAATGCCGAGCAAGGATCCGTTTCAGTGGCTATCGATGAGTTACAGCCTTCCGATCAAGGACTGTACAGATGTCAAATTTTCAAGTTTACCCCTGGCACTAGTGCAATACTCTCCGACGTATCTGATTCATTTCTCTCAGTAAAAGGTAAACTAAACTAAATTTAGTTTTAAATAAGAGTACCTCATCGTGGAGGATAGTTTGTTACTACATATAAAAAAAAATAATTCTAAATTAAGCAAAGAAAGCTTAGAAACTACTTAACTATTTCTCGGTATGGCCGAGTGGTGTAGATATTCCACTGTCGACCTGAGAGACCTGGGCTCAATACTCGGTGAGAACCATGGGATTTATCCAGGTGTTATTAGGTGTAAAGTCGTCCCACATGCCCACCCAGCTCTTTCTTGGGAAGTAAAGGCGGCTGGGCGTTGTGCTAACCACACAATCCCTTCATATGCCGAGGTTTGATAGAAACTGATGAGTTCTACACTTCATCTGCCCCGATGTCCAAGTAGGGCCACTTACATGTAAACAATGTTCATCTAGGTATAATTTTTAACTTGTAAAAATAATGTGTTACTATTAACTAGATAGTATAATTAAATACATTCTTGAATGACAAGTTAACAAATAAATTGCTAAAGGAAAAATTGCATTTGTCTATGTTTGTTGATTTTTTATTTTAGGTCATGGTAAAATTTTCCGCTATGTCTCACGTGGCTATAGCACTATAGGATAATGTTGGAAATTAAAGAAGGGCGCCATAAAACCCCTCCCATTTGTGTTTTATAAGATCTAAAGGATTCAATCTCATCCTTACATGGATATTTGACACATGAACCCCATATTAGACTTTATTTTCTAGTGGATATTTTTTTCCTTCTATCAGCTGAACACATTATTTGAATCTATTCACATAAACGTCATTTTCGCACCATTTTCTATTTTTATTTTTAACAAGCTGTACCCTGCGAAACCTTTACATAGAGTTAAAACCCCTTAGGCTTGAACGGTAGGCTAGGTTATTTTTGGTTGCGGGCAGATCCGATATTTTCATGATTGTATTTTTAAACTGGGAATACTGTTGTATCTATCTTTACTTTCGATTTAACGCATAGCTCAAATCGCTATTATTTTATTAGATACTAGTGTGTGTGAAGTAACTGTAAAGATGAGATGAAATCATTTGGATCCTATAAACCACTAATAAGACGGCTTTTATGGTGCCCTTCTTTTATCCCCACCATAGATGATAGTGCAATGGCCATGAAGGCACCACGGGAGATATAGCGGGGACTTAAGCCATGACCTGAAATATCCAATGGTCCTCATCGGTGATCTAAGTGGGTACTTTCAGGTCGACAGTCGAGCGCTCTACCGCACGACCATCCGTCCCCTATTTCTAACTAGTTGCGGACTGAAATTGTTTTGTTTTTTTCCCTCACTAGAAATTGTTAATCCAGGAACGCCACTTGATGTAAAATCAACGATCACTTATCCGTCCACTGGAACGCAGACTTTAAGGGCAGTAGTGAATTGCAATTGGAAATTAGAAATATAACCTACCATTTTATTCATCATTGGTACAGAGAGACAACCTCTATTCACATGTGATCTTACTTTCATTCCATACGGTTGTATAAGGGGTTCTTTCACTATAAGCCGTCACACCATAAGCTCGGCGATATCTGGGTCAGTCTCGATGACCATCAATAGCTTACAGGCGTCTGATGAAGGAAGATACACGTGTCAAATTCTCAAGTCTCTCCCAGGCAGTATAAACGTCAATTCCTATGTCCATGTCCTAACGGCTTTCATCTCTAGAACACAATAGCTCTAATTGAATTGCACTTTGTTTTATAATCGTATAGTTAGACATACATCGTTAAAACACACAATTAGAACAAAATAATCTTTTTTTTAAAGGATACAGAAATAGCGTTTAAATGGAAAGAACAAGTTAAATTTATATTTATATACTAGATCAAAGGCCCGGTACCCGGACCGGCGAGTGACTCCTTATAATTGAGTTGTATCCCTTTGGCCATCTTTACAAATTCCCCAGTCTATTTGTAGCCAAGCAGTGGTTCACTTCCCTTGAGAAAGCGGAAGGGATAAACACGCACAGGCTAGCCGATTATGTATTAGATTAGCATTCACAAGTTCTATTTTTTCCATGATAATGTTAATGAAGATTTGTTTGTTTTTTTTTAAATGAACTAGAAATCATCAAGACATCAAACGCCTTTGAAGTGAAATCTTCAGTCAGTTATCAAGCCACAGGAAATAGTGAACTCAATGCAATAATGAATTGTAAGTGGAATGTCGATCTTCTGCCAATGTCTATTTTTTTCTTGGGAAAAGCCGACGTGATACTATTCTCATGTACAGTTCAACGTTTTCCATACAATTGTTTGAGATATGATGCTTCAAGTAAATTCGACGCAAACGCAATTGAGCCTGGGTCTGTCTCAATGACTATACACAACCTACAGTCGTCTGATGAGGGAAGTTACAGATGCCACCTTGTTAAGTTAAACCCAGACCAACCGAAAGCTACAGCCAATGATTCGTATTCTTACGTGAGCTTAAAAGGTGAATGAATTTAATTTTGTTTCGCATTCTTATAATCTGACCTATATCGACCAATAAACAATGTTAAATTTTTTGCATTTTTTTCAATTTTGATTTAAACAAAAATCTATTATTTATGCCCAATGGTTTCTTTAAATGATATTTTGGTAGGAAGAAATAACATTTACATTTAGTGACCTTCACATTGCGAATATCCAAATTAGCACACATACTGAATGGACTTCCTGCACTTTACTTTATCAAAATGTACACATCAATCGAACTGTATTAAGACCGCCGTGTAGTAATACCACCGTTTTTAATAGTTGGTTGTGCACTCTTATGCAAATGAAGTCCCTAAATGGATGAGATGAAATCTCTTAGATCATATAAACCGCTAAAATAATGTTTCTTTGGTGCCCTTCTTTCATCCTCACCCAAGACGATAGTGCAATGTCTATAGACATCTCGGAATATAAGTGAACATTTAAACTAGCTCAATATTTCAGTATCTTTCCTTCCAGTTTTTAGGCTTATTAAGCACCAGGCCCGTAGCTAGGTCAAATTAAGCAGGGGGGCACCAATACCCCGCAAGGGGGGGCACCTTTACTTTTTCTTTATTTTTTCCTCTTTTCTTTCTTTTTTTTAAAGCGGGGGGGCACTCCATCCCCCACCTAGCGGGGGGGGGGGGGGGGGCGCACGGTCCCAGTGCACCCCCATTGGCTACGGGGCTTTTAAGCACTTCAATTATTGAAATTCACTGGTTATGTTAAACATAAAGCATTTCAAAAATGATATATTTTAAGGTACGTGAATGAAAATATTTTTTTTTTTGTTTAATTTAACTTCGTCTTAGATGCAAGAAGCTTTATAGCCGCAAGATCTGTATCAAGTGCTGGAGACGCAAGTAAACAATTTTGTTCTTCGATATTTCTTTATATTGACTGTTTAATTATATACTTAGAATGACGTAATCAGAGATTGTGGATGTCTGAGGGAATATAATAAACGGAGATAATCGTTGAGTGTTAGTAAAACTGAGATAGCTAGTGACTAATATAATAAGTATAGTTTTTATGACACCAGACAGGAAAGCTAGGGTTACCGCATTAGGACAACCGCAATCTTCAAATTATATATATATATATATTGTAAATAATTCTTGACTGACAGTTTACGATAAAGCCAGACAGGTAAAGTCTTCATATTATATCATACTGTGAGTTCCCTAGAAGCCTCCCTTTATATTAAACACAGTCTAAGTAAAACCAGAACTGGTAGCTAGGTGGCACTCTGGGGGGCATATCAGATCTTAATATTCATGCCCCCCCCCCATGCTGCCGGATACGTGTGGGACTTCATGTCTGTCCAGTCACCAACATCTGTCTTTGATTGTGGGGGGGGGGGGGAGGTGAAGGATTAATACGGCAAATTAACGGCTTTAATAATCTAAGTGATAAACATCTCACACTTATAGGGACTTAAAAAATATAAAAGACAAAAGAAAAATAAACACTCCACTCCAATGATAAAAAAACTAAACACTCCACTCCAATGATAAAAAATAAACACTCCATCAAAATGAACATGTACAAATGAACACTCCACTCAATGATAAAAAATAAGCACTCCACTCCAATGATAAAACTTGGATCTTCTCTGCCCATGTAAGAATGAGGATTCTTCGCCGTTTATCCTTTAAGCCACTATGGGACGGTTCTTTTTATTGCCCTATTTACTATCCCCCACCATAGCCAATATTTCGACGGCTATCAAGGCACCACGGGGAAATATAGACAGATGATTCAGCATGACCTAATAAATTTCTTTGACTTTCTCTTGACGTCGAACCCGGGACCCTCAGGTCGACTATTGAGCACTGAACCGCAGGTCCATCGTTATCTTTAAATAGGGATTTATGATTTTTTTCGTCGTATAGGGAATTTAGCCATAATTCTACATAACATCTTGAAATATGAAGACTTAATTGATTCAATATAGAGATAAAATACATATCAAATTAAACTGATAATTATGTAAATATGAAAAAAAAAAATAAATGGTCATAAAACACTATTTATGCTCAAACAGAATACAATGCAGTTCTGATAAAATAGGCCACAATATGTATTGCTGAATTGTGTTTTTTTTTTTTTTCTAATCACAGGTCGGTTTAATGTCCATCTTATACTCGCAAGTAAGAAATGTTTGTATATATATTGACATTTATTACTGTTTTTTTTAATTAGGTTCTATGCAGTAAAGCCAACAGTACTTAACTTTCAAGTTGTTCTTTGGTTTCTCGAAATAGTATTGATCATAATTAACAGATGAGATAACTTGTAATTAAGAAATAAAAAAAAAAAAAAAAAAAAAAAAACATTTTACTAATAAGACATCTGTGCAGATATTTAGACATTTAAATTTCATTATTTTTCATTTGATATTTAAACTATTTTTGTATTCAATAAAGTTTCAATTATATATATATATATATATATATATATATATATATATATATATATATTTTGCAGCTTACATTTTGATATCAATAGCAGGCTGTTATTTTTAGATGCCACCCCACGGTACTGGTATAAAGAACCAAAGGTACGCCATTTTGAAACTTAATGAAGAGCACAAAAGTGTCTTGGTTCTCGTTAAAAATTCACCTGAAGAAAATCGACGAAAACCGAAATAATTATTTAAATTTAAATCAATAAGCATTTCATTCATTTATTAGGAACAATGCATGCACTAAAAATATATATTGTAAGGACTAAATAACATTCTTAAACACACAGACATTATTATTATAAAAACAAATCTAAAATACCAATGCGAAACATTATTAAGGATATTTAATGGCGTGCTCATTTCTAAAGACTCATTATTATTATTATTATTAAGAAAGACTAAGATGAAATGAGCTCAGATATTCTTTATAATCATACCACTTTCTATTGATATCTTAGGTCTCAAAACGAGTTCATGTCAGCATCTAACGAAAACCAATAAAAGATGGACGCCAATGGAGAATTTCTACTTGTGATACATTTTATTAATAAAAGTTATTTCTTAGCCATAATGATCCGAATTTTTTTCCCAGGGTAAAATATTGTTAAAAAATACATACTATTTTATTTTATTTTTTTTTGCTAGAGAAACTAAGTCTGTTGTCGGAGTGAAACAGTGTATCAAATGAGAATCTATGAGAACATAAGTATAGAAATCGTCAGGAAGTATATTGTGATCAAACATCATGCAGCCAATTATTAAAAACACCAATTTTCCATCGTGCGTGTTTTCCTACCATATCACAGAAATGTTGTCTTACAAAATAGAATAATACATTAATAATAAATATTTGAAGAATATTACGAATGTCTTTGTTAATTATTTTACTTCGGAAATTTTTGTTTCTAAAGATATGCAACTTTGATTGTGTCTCTCTCTCTTGGTTGATTTAGCATTGTTTTAACTGCATTAATGTTTATATTTAAAGGCAACAGTTAATATATAATCCCAATATGGAAATGATATGACACTGAATGTGTGACGATTGTTTATAAAAAAAAAAAGTTAACGCTCTAGAAAAACTTGGATTGTTAACAATAAACAATGGAGACCTTAACACGATAGTAAAATTTGCTACAAAGACAAACGAGTTAAGGGACCAATGATGATGAAACTTTTAAAGGGCCGTAATGTTGACATTTTTCTGTACAACTTTTGTTATTTTAAATTTATTATTATCCCTTACCGAGTCCTTCTTTTTTTTGAGGAAACGAATGAACACATAGCCATGTCTGTTTTGCTTTCCAAACGTCGGCTTTCCTGTGGGGCTCATAGACTTGGTGGGCGGTCATCTACAGGTCAGCAGCGAATATTTTTGGCGTTACCAGGGGGAATAGATCACTGCACCCTTGGCCTGTAGTCACTAACTAGCCGCTGTTATTTCCAATATTGATATGTTAAGAAAAACACATCTAACTAAGGCGTCTATAACAATCAGAGCCTCAAAGCTAAATCCTAAAGTGTACAGATTTCATTATTTTAAAACTGAAAAGTTTAAATAGAGAATCCCCTTTTTTTAAAAAAAAAAGCTTTAATTAAAGTGTAGGTTTATATAATGCATCGTTACTAGAATTAACATGACTGGGTATAAAACAATAAACATCTAAATATGGCCTCACAGGATTTGATAAACAGAAATAAATAATTGAAATCTCATAATGGGCAAAAATGCTAATATTTGTAGTGATAATCAATATATAAATAATGTATGCAGCAGTAAACTTTTTTAATACAATATTAATGCATTTGAATAAAAACATAGTTTCAAAATAATCACATTATCCTTAAGATTCAGCGCAGGAAAATACACACTGGGTTATATTGGGAATTTCCGATTCTCTTTCTAGTTCATTTTAGGGGAACATTCATGTGTTAAAAAATTTTTGATCTAACTATAACATTGGCATCAACTCTAGCCAACAATTATTTAATTAATACAAATCCAGTTTTTTTCTTATTTGAACATGTAAGACGTTTGTGTTAATAAAATTTATTTAAAAACTTATTTCCGTGTTACAAGTTATTTCTTTATTTTTTAAATTGTAAAGCAACAAAAAAAGCAAGTTTTGTTATAAATAGTTAATATTTTACTTGAATTTGTTCTTCAAATTTAAGTATTACTACTCACTATATATATATATTGTGTGGTTTTAATCAAGCGGAAACGTTTTAGGGTCTAACATGAACAAATGAAGGACAACTTATTGTTTAAAGATCGGGTGTTATATATATACTACACAGGGTAGAAAATGTAATGAGTTCACAACATTCCATTACAGGTAAAAACAACCTTGCTGCTGAGTTTCTTCCTCATACAATAGTTTATATAGGCCTACATCCATATCTCTCGATATTAAACCATATATTGACATATATATATATAAATATATATATATATATATATATATATATATATGTGTGTGTGTGTGTGTGTGTGTCTGTGTGTGTGTGTGTCCAGCTTTCTATTTGTATATATAATTGTACGTAAACAGTAAAGCTACTATAGCTGTTCAGGCTGTCGGGGCATATAAAGTGTAGAATTCATCTGTTTCTGTAGAGTAGGCTTTTTTTAAGGGACATGTGCCTGGCAAAAACGACCAGCCGCCTTTACTTCCCCAACTAAAATATAGAATTTAATGAAGTTCAAACCAATGTTCATTTAGACCTAGAAAAATATCCTTTGGTTTTTTTTTTATTAGGATTGAACCCATGACCTATAGTATCAACTTCGCTTTCCACTTCACCACTCCCCTTCATCCTTGTTAGTCGCTCTCTTCATCTTTGCATCTCTCTTGCCCGCGCACTGATAAACTTAACGGTACACAAATCTGACACATACATATAGTGTCAAAATTACACATCACTAATAAAAGACTCGGTTTAAAATATATTCTGTGTGTACTATTGTGTTCATTGATTAAACATACTTTTTATTTTATAAAGCTACGACTGCGATAACAAAAATAATTTTATTACATTCATAACTTAATGACATTTCGTATTTGGCATTACCTTTCAACATAACATCTTCGAGCTGATTTGGTTTAGTTTAAATACTCAGAAACTCATTAAGGTTTAAACTAAACGTAAAAATGTGTACATCAAAGCAAAAATATTCTCATTCCGCCAATCAAACTTATGTCTTATATTCTGTCTAGTCCAGGGGTGGGCAAACTTTTTTGGATCGCGGCCCCACATTTAGCTCTTCGAATCGCTTAGCTCTGAAACGAGTGGCGGGCCAGATTAAAACACTCTAGCAGGCCTGATCTGCACCGCGGGCTGTAGTTTGCCCCGAGGTTGTTGTAGCCTCAATACAGTGGTACCTCGACATATAGGCCGTCGAGCGAGTGATGTTTTGCTTTAAAATACGAGAACAATTGGAGATACGAGCAGGTCGGCCGTCTGCACACAGCCCAGTTTACCTGCGCCTCGTGTGTCTCGTATTTTCCCAGCACCTCAGTCAATGATCTTGTTTGCCTCGATGTCAAATAATCTATGATAAGTTGTGTTCATTTACAGTACTGTATCCATGGGCGTATTCATGGGGGGGGGGGCCAAGGGGGGGGATTTGCCCCCTACATTTTTCAAAAAATTTCATATGAGAGGGGGACATTTGCTCCCCCCCTTACATTTTAAAAAAAATGTCATAAAGTTGTTATTTGCCCCCCCCGGACAATTTTTGCCCCCCCTGGAAAAATCCTAGCGACGCCCATGACTGTATCACAATAATTGTATAACCATGGGTCCGAGGAAAAGTGAGTGGAAATGTCACTGGTCGGAACATGATGTCTATTGAAACCATTACATGAAATCATAGAAAATCATGAGCTAGAGACAGTATTGGTTTAGTACTCCAACGATGTGTACTGTGCTAAAACATGAGTCGATAAAGGGTATAACACCAGCTTAGGTGTTACAATAATTTATCAGCTCTTCCTCCTATTTCATCCACCCTACACCTAAGCCAGCATCAATAGGGAAAATTGCTTTTGAGATACCAGCAAATGTAAATACGAGAAATGTTATAGAACGAATTAATAACTATCTCTAGGTAACCCTGTACTTCTTTCTCTCTTTGAACTCTCTCGATTGATAACTGCGTGCTTAGACTTAGTCTCTTAGAGCCCGAGGGATCAAACTGGCTTTGTTCATCAACATTTGGGAACTGCCATAAAAGCTAATGGTCAGCAAGCTACCCCGACTGGTCCACTTACAGTGGTCCGCTTGCCAGGACACTCTAAAAGCACATGAACCACTCTAGTTCAGCTACATTCATAACATGTAGAACTAATAAGATCATTAATATGCATATATTATAGAACTAATAAGATCATTCATGTATTTTAGAACTAAAAAAGATCTTTCATATATTATAGAACTAAAAAGATCATTCATATCATATAAACATAAAAGATCATTCATATCATATAGAAATAAAAAAGATCATTTATTACAAATAGAGCTAACAAGAAATGTATTTTCTATTAGACGTTCTCATAATGAAAGAAAAAATTGTACATCAATGGAAACATATCTCTATCGGCTTTGTATCGTTTGGTCAACAATTGGTAAGTTGAAATATTTTATGAACATTTTTATTCTATTTTAAATGCATTTTATTGGAGGTTTATAGTTAGACTTGTTGCGTATATAATCTTTAACACACGCTGTTTTTAAAAGTAGCAAATTACGTTAGTAAATATTAATCTCTTCAGTAGATTTTATATTTACTAGTAAAAAAACAAAATACTCTAACAATTAAACTATATTCGATGGTTTAAGAATTAGCAGGTTGGCTGAACCCAACACATATGCAAAGGGTACAGGAGTAAAAAAAAAAATCCCAAAAATATTTGCCCTGAAGGGATGTAGAGAAAGATTGGCGCAACCAAGTCTGTAAGCCTCACAGAAATAACGTATGAAAGCACATCTATTGATGTCTCCGTTCTTTCTCCCAAGGGTAATATTGGATTAGGGAATTAAAATAAAAAAAAAAAATTATTAGCTGATGATGTGTAAAGTCCCTGTGAGGATGAGATGAAATCCCTTAGATCCTATAAACCACTAATGGGACGGTTTTATGGTGCCCTTCTTTCATCCCCACCATAGCCGATAGTGCAATGGCCATGGAGGTACCACGGGAGATATATCAAGAACTTGAGCCAAGACCTGAAAAATTTCACCGGAGATCGAACCAGGTACCTTCAGGTCGTCAGTCGAGCGCGTTACCGCACGACCATCCGTGATGATAAGAAAAAAGCACTTCATGTTTCTAAACTTTTAGATTATCTTTTTTAAGATAATAATATAAAATGGCTGTTGTAGCCTACATATTCCACTTTTTTATTGTGCAATCTTTATTACATACCTGTGCGAGATTTTGTGAGTTTAATTTGATAGAGGGGTCATAACATGCACTTAATCTACCCTGCTACAGGTGACATCTTGATTTCTTATAACTCAAAAAAAAAACCAAATCACAGGTGTTGAGGACCCCTTTGAGGGTGCCCCTTGGCTTGTTGCTAAGAGTATGAGGGCTAACTCCAATGATGACTCGTATTTGTATTTGCGTTTCTGCCGCACACAGTCTCACCAACAATTAAACGTATAACAAGTGACGAATAATCAACTCCACAAGCGGGTGTACAACACCAAGATATTTATTATACAAAGGCACCAGTCCGTAACAGGGGATCCTGGTGACTTCTCATAAGCTTAAAGATAATTCAAACTGCAGCAAATAATCCAATATAAAATGAATAGTGGGAACAAGTTAATTCTTTCTATCAATTTCACTCAGCCTAATTGCTTAATTCTTCTATTCACTAATAGAGAGCCCACGTCATCCCTCTGAATTATCTTTCAGATCTCCCACAGTCAGCTCTCTCTCAGATGAACCTTAGCCAATCAAATATAATATCTGCATCAACGATTCAAACTTTCAAATTAGGGGTGTGGAGCCTAGATGGGGGGGAGAGAAGTACGCTATGCAGACAAAGACAATAGTAACTAGACCTCCATCCCTTTGTCGGCAATGGACCAGGGCCGAGTGACCAGGGATACCTCCCCGTGGAATGTAACGTGTTTCTGTTAACCGTTACTGGGGTAATGGTCAGCGTAGGATCCGCTGAACGATCTGATCGATGATCGCAATTACGGGGGGTGAAAAAGCACAGGAACTCGAGGTGGGAACGTTAGATATTATTCCCACAGCATGGTTTAATACATCTGTAACGTTGGTAATACCGTTAAGGGTTGGAGTAAGGGGATAGTTTCGATGATAGCTCACAACCCGTGACAACAGGCTGTTTTAATAAAAAGAGCTCCAAAGGGAAACTTCTACTATCACGCCACTCAGTGGATATGTCCGAAAACAAAAATCGTTTCGCAAAAGAGGATTGCTCATGCACTACGTCCTTCTGTAACAATAACAAAAAAAAAAACAGTTGAGTCAGACTCCAATTTAAAAAATAATGTATCGCAAATTTAGTGTTAAGAAAAATGAAACGAAAGCTCAAGGTGAGCACAAAGCCTTTATAAAACTTAATGGGTTGCAGTGATTACTGTGACAGTTTGACTTCGTGAGGATATTTGCGTTAAGTCTTGCCGTTGAGTCTGACTCGTGTTTTTTGACATCCTTTTTTGGTGGTATCAAAAATAGCAAATATATGGCGGTTTGTTTTGAGACGAACCATTGCCATAGGTGTCGGTTGTTCCTAAGCGAACCATTACAATATGTAGCAGTTGTTCTAAGACGAACCAGTTACAATATGTGGCGATTGTACTAGGCACGAAACATTACAATATGTGGCGATTGTTCTAAGACGAACCATTGGCTATATGTGGCGGTTTTCCGGGAGACGAACCATTACGTTACAAGTGTTTTCTCGATCGAAGAGCATGGAAATGGTCATCGTTTGAGATCTGATGGCCATATACTTTTGAGATCGATTACGAAATTTAATGGATGAATTTGTTGTGGCATTGCCGACAAAGAGAACGTTCCGATTTTTTAGTTATTTTCCAAAATGATATTCACATCCACCAGTTGTTGTGTGTGTGTGTGCGCGTGTATGTGTGTGTTTGTGTGTGTGTGTGTGTGTTAATGCAATGATTAATATGATTTTCCTCTTTATTAATATTAAGATTTATACATTGTTATGGATATCAGTATTTACATATAGTTATTGTTATTAATCTCTATTAATTGTTATTGATATAAGTTTTTATACATTGATATTGATAATTGGCATAGTATCATGTCATTAGTCTCTTTCCCCCAGTACTCCTCATAGGCAAGTGAACGCTAATAGAGGTACGTTCGGTCATCACCTATCCAACAGAGAACTCTGCAGAAATTCAATGCAACTGGAACATCGATGATCTCCCCGTTTCTCTATTTTTCGTCAGAAAAGACAATGACATATATTTCACATTGGACCTAACGCATTTCCCATACCCATGCATAAGAGGACTGCCGGCCACAAGCCCTGTACAGGGGTCAGCGTCAATGACCATATTGGAGCCTACAGCCTTCAGATGAAGGGAAATACAGATGTCACGTTCTGAAGTTTTCAGCAGACGGTTTGAAACCTTTCACTAATGTATCCGGATTCGTTTCTTTATATACAAGGTATTTTTTTCAAAAAAAAAAAAATCAATTAGTTTGACAGTTTAAATGTTTCGGATTCATACATACATAACAACATTTGTGTGTATGTGTATGTATGTGTGATTGAGCTTGTCACGAAAAGATCTCATATATTTCACATTTTCAGTAGATGCCAAAGTAAAGAAACCCTAAAATGGCAAGTACGACAGCAGTTTTATTTTTAATACCCATAGAATTAACTATGGGAAGTATAACACAGAATTAACGATAAGTAGGGTCATAGAATTAACTATAAGTGTATCATAGAATTAACTATAAGTATGTCATAAAATCAACCAGAAGTAAGTCAGAGAATTAACGCTCAGTATGCCGCATAGGGTTCACTATAAGTATGCCATAGAATTAACCAGAAGTACATATCATTAAAACTAACCAGTAAGATTTGATAGAATTAACGGTAGGTATGTCATAGAATTAACTATAGGTATATTGTTAAATTAACTATAATTATATCATTGAATTAACTAGAAGAATGTCATAGAATTAACTATAAGTATATCGTATACTTAACTGATAAGTATATCGTAGAATTAACCATAAGTATATCATTAAATTAACTATAAGTATATCATTGCAAGCTAACTATAAGTATATCAGTGGTTTAACTATAAGTATATCATAGGTTTAACTATAAGTATATCACAGGATTAACTATAAGTATATCATAGGTTTAACTATAAGTTATCATAGGTTTAACTAAAAGTATATCAAAAAGTTAAGTCTTATAAGCATATTATAGGTTTAACTATAAGTATATCATAGGTTTAACTATTAGTATATCATAGGTTTTAACTATAAGTATATCGTTAGAAATATAAAAAAAAGTTCTAAGAAACTTACCTTTACTCCTAGCCGTGTTTAGTTAAAATTTACTAAATGAAATTAAAAAAATTTTCTTAGATAGTGTATATATTTAATGTTTATCATTTGTCATTAATAAACATACGTGGTTAACTATATTTACAGGTAGATTTTAAAGCTATGGTTTTATTACTTTCAGCACTTTGTTTCAATTAAAGTCACAAATAAAATATTTAATTTATTTTGTCGTTTTATAAATGTTATTACCAAGAAGTATTTAGATAATATTCTAATGCTTAGCGGGGAAATTTGGTAGCTGATAGGTCTACTTGGTAAAATGATCTTTCAAATAACTTTCAATGCAATCTTATTTTTCCCTTGCTTTTAAATGAAGTATGAAAAAAATATTTAAAACGCTATATTTTTTATGTTACAGTTCCTAGACTAATTTCGTTACTCAATATTTGCTAAAAAATCCATAAGTTGCTTCATCCTAAAACTTTACCACTATAAACATTTCAGTTAAAAATTTAGATTTTAGAAGTTCTAAAAAAAATTAATATGAGCTCTTGAAATATTATTTGTTTGAAAAAAAGTTATACTTCTGCTTAATATGATTGTATCCAGTAATTTTGAACAAAATGTGAATGGGGGAAAATTCACCCGCTATATCTCTTTGTGAAAGTTCTGGCTTAGTTATTGCACTATAGTTATGATCGTATGTTAAACTTGAGTGCTGATTTTTACACAATTTGGTGGCTTTTTTTTATTTTGTTAGTTAAGGGGGGGGGGGGGGGTGCCTGTACCACGTGTGTGTGTGTGTGTGTGTGTGTGTGTGTGTGTGATCGAAGATGGTATAACGGAAGTTGTTAATTTATTTTTCATTTATTTTAGTTCATTTTTTCTTTTCACTTTCTTCGTGTCAAAAATATTTTACCATTTAATGTCTGTCTTGAAGAGCAGAGAGCGTATAATTTGAGAACATAGTTTATTGTTCATGTTTACTAATTATCTATCTTAATTTTTGTTTTTTATTTCCTACATAGTTGCATAATGTCTCTTGTTTTTGTTAACAAATAGTATAAAATATTTGTGTTTATATATGTTTATATATATATTTATATGGTATATAAAGAAGCGCAAATGTGTAAAGTATTAGGGTGCATCACTACAATTGTAGTATTTTTTGATTGTTTGTTTTTGAGCTGTCTATGTTTCTAATTTGTTCAATATCATTACTACATTTCTTGAAAATATTTTTCAAACCATTATTTGGAGTCCCCCGAAATTGAAAATGATAAAGAAAAAAAAAGTTTGTTTTAAAAAATGATAAGAATAATGTTATTGAAAGTATTAAATTATTTATTACTGTTGCATTTAATCGAAAAGTCACTTTGTTAAAATGTTTGAAAAGGCTTAATGCACATTTGAGATGTTTTGCGGTCCATTTCTACCAATTGAAGAATGTTTTGAAAAAGAAATCATCCATTCAAAGAACTGATTCAACAAAGTCAGATGCCAGTTTCAATTCTCTCGGCAACAATCGTTAAACAACGTTGATAGCAGCAATATTTTCAACACTGGCATTGTAAGAAGCTGTTTGGCACAATCATACAGGCAGTTAGAGGAAGTCCAGGCCAAGAATATAGTAAACTACGAATGAACGCCAG
>JAGDYQ010000031.1:2624761-2647326 GCA_021962125.1 Bulinus truncatus | reverse complement strand
CTCCATATCGGGAAGAAGATGAACAGTAAATGGGAGATTTAGCAGAATGGCACAATTGTTCAAGCGACACCATTACAAATAATGGTACAATCATCTTACAGACTGAATTCTTGTTTAACCATACTGAAATGTTTGTTATCAACAATACGTTGAACTGCTGGTCGGCAAAGTTGTTGAGCCTCTGATTTTCAAACCGAAGGGGTCGAGGGTTCGAACTTCAAGGGAGTTCCTTGCCCCTTTTCAGGTCCCGTCATCAATGTCCTAAAGTCCTCCCAGCTTTAATGGGGTACCTGATTGCAAGTTGGAGCGAGTAAAAAGTGACTGACCGTTAAAGCTAACCGTAGATTCCCATAAGTGTCTGCCAAGGTTACTAAAATAATTTAATTCTATTCTTCATCTGCTCCCCCGATTACCCTTAGTGGGCTTAAGGGAAGTTAACTCTTTTTAAAACATTATAGACTCTACCTGAGAATACAAACAACAGCGGCCAGCAAACAATTCTTAAGTAAGAGAAGCTTGAAATTATCTCAATAATACTTTAGGGCGTAAAAAGAAAGAAAGCTAACTTTGATTTGTTTTCTATCTATTGTATATGTTTCATGGAAGAAAATTCGAAAACTCAGATGGAATTCATAAATTAAATGGACATAATTGAGACCTGCTGATGAACTTTAAAAAAAAGGCAGGACGAATATTGATATGTGTATTCTGGCTTCACATTAATAGAAGCCATCTCCATATTTCTATCAAATCATATTTATAGAGGAAGATCTGTTCATTGGAAATCTGAAAATGTACATTAAAAGATTTTTTTATTAGATAAAAAGATTAAATTAAAAAAAAATAATTTAGTGATAATTTATTGCTAACTTCATTTTTGAATTTTGAACATATGAATTAAGAATGAAATTATAATAATTATTATAAAAAGAAAATGCAAGGACGGATGGTCTAGAGGTAAAGCGTAAGACTGTCAACCTAGACGGTCCCTTGTTCGATCTTAACAGCAGCAGATATTTGTGAGTGCTATTTTAACAGCAGCAGCTAGAGCTGAGTACCTATGGTCAGTACTTTTACATACGCAAACTGGGCGGATGCCTAGGACGTCTTGCATTCCCTCCTAAGTTTGAAGGGGGGGGGGGGAGATCCATTTTCCGTTTATTTTTTTTTTAAATGGCTTATTAGACGTGGGTCAAGAGCATGGGAAACACTTAATATATGGGGAAGAGGAGGGCACGAACAAAAAGTAGTTCACACAGGGAGCCACAATAGATGTTTACAGTGCTGATCAGAGGGTAACTTTTGTCAAAGATTTGCAATTGGTAACTGACAGCTTAGTAGATCACCCTTCACCCAATGGATATTTCAGATCATGGTTTAATTACCCGCTATATCTCTCGTGGTTTCTTTCTTGTTCATTGCACTATCGGCTAAGGTGGGGATGAAAGAGAAGCACCATAAAAAAAAAACCGTCCTATTTGGTGGTTTATAGGGTCTAAGAAATTTCATCTCATCTTTACAGGAACTTCACACACAATTTTCATCGAAAAGTATCAACAATAATGATTTTCTCAACCATGTTTTTATTTTTTTAATCTGGCTAAAGTTCATTCTTTATATTAATGAGAATGTAAGAAAAAAATCTATCAATAATTGTGGACAATCATAAGACTCTAGGCCATTAGTTGCAAGTAAATATGTACATTAAAATAATTAAACATGCTTAACATAATTCATATAAACAAGCATGGTAAAATAGCGATTGATGGGGGGGGGGGGCAAAACCGTGTCTTGCTTTTGTTTTACCGTTCTGCTGTCAACATATTTACACGATAAAACACAAACACAGTCTAAGGGAGAGAACCTAGGAGCAAGTAGACCTTCCTGGAAAATGTGGTCAACAAATGTGTTAAGGGGAGAAAACTAGTTTCTGAAAATACACTATTGTGGCTATTGCTATATTTTAAGAATTATTCCCCTTTACTCAAGACCACGATAGCAGCAATTGATTTCTATAAATACCCTAGCTACATTATTGGCGATGTGTGTACAACAGTGGGCGCAAGCGATAGATGCGACAGTATGATAAATACATACAGGGCCGGACTTTTGTCAGTTGATGCCCTGGGCAAAAAACAATATGTTGGGCCCTTAAGAAAAAGAGACACATATCCGTGGGTTTAAAATTGGGCTCTGTGGGGCCCCTAAACATTTGGGGGTCTTCGGCGTGCGTCCGTCCTTATATCTTTTGACATTTAAACTATTTTACAGTCACATACATCATCCTACACCATTTTTTACTTTTATGTATTTAGTGTATTTGTCTCTCTTGAATAAAAAAAAAATTATCACATGGTACACGACATAAATAGTTTCATTAAGGGAATACATTGGTACAAAAAGAATGCTGTAGCTTGCGACAATTCTCAAGACAAAGATTTTAATTTTTAGCCTTACCCCGAAAACTTACTTTCCTAAGATATGTTGTTTTTTTTTTTAATAACGCTAGCAAATGAATGGAAATCGATAAAGGGGATGTCTATTAATTACGTCAACAAAAAAGGGAGGGGGGGGGTCAGAAAATTTTTGACAATTGTTGACGGGGGGAGGGGGGGGGGTCAAGAAAAGTTGACGTCAACAATGTTACTTTTTTTTTTTTATTTCATATAATTACTTAAATAAAGGAAAATAAGGCAGAGCTTGTAGTTCTGTGTTACACACTCGCCTAACATTCAGTATTTTAATTAAACTAACTATATTCCTACTAATTTTGCCACATAAACATTTTGGAAGCCACCTTTTTTAGGGGATGGGGGGGGGGGGTAATCAAATGTTGACGTAATTTTATACGGGGGGGGGGGGTCTCTGGAAGTTTGACAAGTTGTTGACAAGGGGAGGGGGGAGGTAAAAATCGCCAAAAATGTGTTGACATAAATAATGGACAGCCCCAAAGACTATAACACTAAATAAATAATAACCACATACCATTGAAAAAAAACACTTTGATTGTATTTTTTTTTTATATTAATAACTAAGAATTAACGTAAACATTAGGTTGAACGATGCATAACCCACTGCTCCATACTTTTTTATTATTATTAGTATACAAGCCTGACCAACAACATGAAAGGAAATTATAAATGCATCTATTATTTGATACGGCAAAATGTTTCACAAAATTCTTTCTAATTACCATTTGTTTGATACAAAAGGATAAAACACTTTTTTTTATATATTTTCTAACGTCTAGTTTCATGTACTGCTTTTGCTTGTGTATTTATTTCAATGGCTTAAGTTTCATCCTTTCAAAAAAGACGTCATCGGGAATTCAAAACTATAATGTGATGCACAACGTTTCATTGTGCGAAGTCTTTGTGGGTTGTCAGTGTTGCCATCATGGTTGTAACTAGGGTTTCCCAATTCACGCAATATTATTTATCTGGATACAAATTAATTTATTTTAAAACGAGTTGTACTTAGAATGGACATGAATATGAATAGTAATGAATAATCTAAAGCAGCCCCGTAAAGTGAAAATTCTACAGCAGGGTCCAGGCAATAGCGGGGGGAGGGGGGGGACATGTAATACATTTTACTAAGTAGAGCAAATAAGCGGGAGGGGCAGATAAAATGCAGGGGGGGCAGACAAAATGCAGGGGGGCGGCCCCCTAGCCCCATGGCCCCCCGCACGCTACGGGCCTGATCTAAAGTAATTCATTAATTAAATTATACAGAGGGAATGGTATTAGCTTCACCGGTAATTTTACCATATTTATTTCATTAGTCAATAGAAGTAATTGTCACATAAAGATAATATAATGTTATAATACTTTGACACTATAAATGTAAAATACTAAACACACTGTACGAACAACAATCCTGTTTTTGCGTTCTCGTCAAAAAGTATGCATCAGAAATAAAAAATTATATTTCATATAAAAATTTAAACTTATTTTGTTGTCATTCAAAAATATATTAAAAAAAAATACCGTAGCTGAAAATTTCCTTTCCGATTATAATGACTGGCGGTAACTGTTAACACAAACACCCCATTAATAGCAACAATAGATATAAATATATGCAGGTGTCTGCCTAATCGCCCCTACACCAGGCCCGTAGCCAGTCAAAGTAAGCAGGGAGGCACCAATACCCAGCAAGGGGGCACCTTCTCATTTTAGTTACTTTTTCTTTATTTTTTCCTCTTTTTCTTATTTTTTTAAGTGGGGGGAGAGCACTCCACACCTAGCGGGGGGGGGGGGGGCTCAGCCCCCCCCCAGTGCCCCCTGGCTACGGGGCTGCCCTACACCAAAGGTAATAAAACGAAATCAAATAATGTCGCCGACTGCTGGGAATTGTGACTCAGTATTTAGATTAGATTTCTTTTTGGTAACAGACCAATAGCTTGTTTATCATGCCCCATCCCCCCAAATAATGTATAATAGTTATCTTAGAACTTTTGTTCTAGTATCTATGTAAACATTAAAGAAATTCGTTTGTGAAGTTCTTGAAAAAAACAACATAAGGTTGAATGATGCTAAACCCACTGCTCCATACTTTCTATTATTATACAAGCCTGATCAACAACATGATTGGAAATTAGGAATGTAATTTTTGTTTTCATTGAAATGTACTAGCTCTTAAATTGATATAAATATTTATAGAAATTTAAAGCACTAAACTATGCAAGCGTGGGCGCCAATCTGAAATACCAACCGCAATCCATTTATTTTTGCAGTTTATAAATCAACGACATTTTAAGGAATATTACTTTGTTCATTTTTTAAATGATACGAATTGGAGACATTAAATCACCTCAACTTGCAATGTTTGCAAGGTAATTCTAAATATAATACACACTTGGTTATAGCGGGATTCTAAGAAGCGGAACAAATAAAACCACCCTGATAAGTGTTTTAAAAAAAAAAAAGAACAATAGAGAAGAAAAATCCCATCCTAATTTGAATTGTCCAATAATTGGTGGAGGTTATATTTAGAATTATTGAATGAATAATTAAGAAAAAGGATTGTTAGACCTTCTTTACTGTTTCTCCTGAAGTTAGATTATGGGTTCACATATTTTCTTGCAATGAGTTAGTTTATCATATTAATATCATTCAGAAATGTTAACTCATTTGCTATTACGAAACCTGAACATCGAGGTCAAAGTTTTACAAAAATACAGAAGCGCCATGAAAACAACTTTATTTTTTTTTTAAATCATATAGTAAGTCAAAAAAAAAAACGAGACAATTTTAATTATTTATTTTTTACAATTTATTGTATCTGAACTACTATCATCTGTTTTTTATAACACAGAGAAAATATATTTTTTTAATCCATATTAAACGTAATTAAATATATATGATGTTCTTAAATACTTGGGTACTTGGATTACGACCACCAAAGACCTCTCTATCAGACTGTGCACTCCATGTCACGCGTCATATAACTGTTCAGTTCTCCGTAAGCAAGCAGGCTTACCAAAAAAACATTGTTAAACAGTTGGAGACAAACAGCGTTGGCAGTAACACGACCGGCTGTGCTATCACACCATCATTGTGTGCGTGCGACACTGATAGCAAGATGTTACTAACGCCACAAAGTATAAGAGGCGAGTCAGCTCTTACTATAAATTGGTGTCAGTGGCGACGTCAGAGTCAGAAACACTTTGTGACGCGGCCTTGCTCTTGGGTCTTGCACTCTCAGAGTATATATCATTTAAATTAGTACCTGAAAAAAATACATTTTATATAGATACATAGACAGGAAGATAGATAGATATGCAGATAGATAGATAGATAGATAGATAGATAGATAGATAGATAGATAGATAGATAGATAGATAGATAGATAGATAGATAGATAGATAGATAGATAGATAGATAGATAGATAGAAAGGTCAGTAGGTGGCTAGGTAGATGGATAGATGGATCAATGAATGGATCAATTGATGTATATATGGATAGATAGATAATATACGGTTTTGTTGTCATATTATAATTGCAATAGAATTTAGACTCCAATAAACTGCTAGTTAGATATCTGATAGACTGATAAATAAAGTCGAGCTTAAACGTTCACTGTTATATGCAGCATGTCAGTAACATTCTTGATATGCACCGAGCATAACCCAACATTACAATTAGTGCAGCTTTTAGACAAAGGTACTAAGTGTGTAACTAAGTGAAGACAATAAATTCATCGGGGCTGAAACCAAAGACAGTGGCGGCGTGTATGATTGGTGAGTGGTCACCTAGCTTTAAAAAAAAAAAAACGGATGAACAATGTCATTCCCAGCCTATTTGTCCGCCTTCTTTTCTAGAATTTGAAATTTAAAAAAAAAAAAAAATCTATATTCTTTCTTCAAAGTTATGATTTGGCCAACCCGGATGTGGTTGCTGCCCGGATGTTATTTCCAACCATTTAATTCCTATCACGGTGAGTTCATGAACATGCCCAAGAACCAGTGAACGGCTCCTGTTCTTCCCCTTTCCCCTCACCACCAGCGTGAGGCGTTCTTCTAGCAGGTTCATTTGGTATAATATATATATAAGCGATTTAGGCTCTTCGTTAAATCGAAAGTACAGAATTAATACAACAGTGTTCCGAGCTTTAAAAAACATAACAATGAAATAATCGAGATCTGCCCTCTCGAAACAAAAATAACCTTGGACTACCGATCAATCAAGCCTAAGGGGATATATAACTATATGTAAAATTTTGCAGCGTACAGCTAGTAAAAAACATATTATCACACTAATAGGGTACCTCTAAGTTTTCTCAAGAAACAAAACACAACCTAAAGCAGCAGTACGACCAGTGTGGTCACGGTGGATACTATCTAAAAGACACAAGAAATTACTTTCTTCATTCAATTATTACATCCGAGAAGCTTGCTGCAATCAATAATTACATCCAGAAATGACTTTCTTCAATCAGTTATTACATCCAGAAATGACTTTCTTCATTCAGTTATTACATCCAGAAATGACTTTCTTCTTTCAGTTATTACATACAAATTTATTTCAAATATTAAATATGCCTATGAAACACTTCTTGCTTTTAAATAAGAAATCATGAGATTGTTTTTATTGTGATAGATTAAATTAGAAATAATTAAAGAATAAAGTTTTTTCTTACTTGTAACTAGTGGAAGAGCATTGAAAGAACTGGCTGTTTATAGGAGTAAAAAAGTAAAATGCTTTTTATTTTTAATATTTATATTAATGTTATCGTACGAAAAATATAACATGACTTTCATATAACGCATATCAATTTGCCGTATCTAAAAACGAGTCGTACTTAATTTTTTTTAATTCAATGTGACCTTCTGATACATATTAGGGCCATATATTAAGTAAATCGATGTAAATGTTCTAAATGTAATTTTTGTTTTACGTTTGTATCTGGGATTTTTCGTTTCCTTCGTGGTTGTTGTAGGTCAGTAGCAGTGGATTGACTGGTATCTGTTTACAAAAACATACACGATTAAGATGTAAGATTAGTCTTCGAATCCGAAAAAAATATATATTTCAACCGGAATTGGTTTGTTTTGATGAATAGTAGATCTGCGTTCGGCAATCGGTGGTCCACGGATTGCGAGTAAATTTGTTGCGTTGGCAGATAAAGTAAAGCCTTATTTGTTTCGATGTGCTATTTTTTTGGCATTAATTTAACCATTAGCAACAACAACTATTATTTAATCAATTGAATTAATAGAAAAAATTATTAATAGCTTATAAATTATACAGAATGTTATTATCAATATTTGGGTGTTAGGGTTAGGTGACGGCATAATTTTAGTCATGACATTACTTTTTAAATAGAAATGAGCTTTCTGAGTTATTTATATTCTGTGGTCATTAGTTGTTAGTTATTTCTTTTGTCTTTTCGAGAATGTAGACTCAATCAAACAATATCTACAGGAATAATATGTTTAATTCTGTGGTTCGCGGTAATAAATATGTTACATTCGGTGGTGTACATTAATACATATATTAAATTATGTGGGTCCGCGTTAATCGATTCGCGTATTTAGCTGTTCACGGAAATCAATTTATAAAGTTCTTTGTTCGCAGTTGTTACGAGTGTAGTTAGTAATCTGCGAGCCGTTCTTACATTAAATATGCAGCCTAGGCTGCTGGCCAGGGCCCCTACAACTAAGGGGACCCATATCGGAAGTTTTTATTTTTTCAGTCATTAGAGAAGGCAATTAAAGCATTTGTAAGGGGCTTTTAGCTAAAATGGTTTAATAGTTTGGGGTTTCATGGGGGCCCCATTTTTCAGATACAATTAAGGGCCCATCACTTGCTTGTAAACTGAAGCCATAACATTATTTTCATTTTGCGTAGCCTGCCCCCTTCCCAAATCACAATTTAGCAACAACTCCCCCCACCCCAGATTGGCTGTCTAGGCCCCGAAATGCTGCCTTATCTGCTCCTCAAACCCATCCAAAAAAACTGCTCTATGATGCTACCGACTCGTTATGTAAATAACATTTAATAAGTTTATCCATATATCTAAATATTATTTCTAAAAAAAGTGAATCTTTTATAAATCACCTTGTTTTTTTTGTCCGACTGTAGGTCCCCTGGAAACGGAGTCGTTGTTTTTGATGTCGCTGACTTTGACGGGTCATTACTTCATGCGTAGTTTATTGTAGAGTTGTTGGGCGTACTGTAGCACACAATAATTCCACCATAAGTGGATGAATGGCCATTCTTTGTGGATGGACAAAACAAGGAGAACACGTATATCTCACTAGTTAAAAAAGGGTGGCCGCCTTCTTTAGAGTAATATTTTCTCTATTAATTACGAGTGGCCACGTAATATGTCTCTGCCTAGCGCTCCTCCGCCCATCCCCATATCTCTGGAATTTCTGCCTAGCCCCCGATATCTCTTGAAGTACTGCCTGTGAGTGTATCATAATACAATAATTCATTGCTCTGTTCTTCTAACGATTACAAAATTAAACTCTATATTTTATGCTAATGGCATATGGTGTATACACTTATCATGCTCATCTACCTTTAAATTTCATATCATTATTTAATTATCTAAAAGCCTAATATTTGGAAGCTTTTTTTTCAGGTTTTCTTTTATTTTTAGAGACACTTTAGCGATAGAATGTTAGACATTATATGTCTATTTAACCTTTTAGTATATTAGTCGAAATTTATTGGTTACCGGTATTACTGGAAATATTTTTAAAAGGCAGCATTTAAGCAGGAGTTGTACGGATGGCCGAGTGGTGTAGATACTCGCCTGTCGACCTGAGATTCCTGGGTTCGACCCTCTTTGAGAAACATAGGAAATTTTTCAAGGAAATTGTTTCCAAGTTGTCCCACAAGTCCACCCAGCTTTAAATGGGTACCTGACTTGGTTGCGGCAGTTAGTTAAGTATGGGCGTTGTGCTAAACTCACAACTCCCTTCATATAACGAGGTTATAAAGACATAGATGAATTCCCCTCAGCACTTCATCTACCCCACTAGAGCTAAAGGAAACTTTACTTCTTTTACATTTATGATGATTTTTATAAAACATAAGTTGCATTTTCTAATGTTGGAAAATAGCAACCTTACAATGTCTCAAATATCAACAAATAAACAAATGGCTACATACATTTTTTCCTTATTTCAAACTCTGGGATAAATAAAGAGAAAATATAATATAAAAAATTAATTAGTTGTTTTTAGAAAAAAGACAGTGAAATGTTAAAACAAAGTGTGTGTACACATTTCGTAATAAACAAACAGCGTTTGTCTACTGGCTTCTGACTGCTTTATACCATAATCACCAAGAGTGTAATTTCGGCTATGATAAGACTCTATTATGCATAATTTTAATGAGCTGACAAAAGACTCAACTGATGGTGCACTCAGAATCTTTTAATGGGTGCCCGTACAAGACGCCCTACTACGAACAACGCCCACTACCCAGTACGACTTTCCATTATTACGTTTGCCCAGTGGAGCCGTTACTGTATGTGGGACTCAATATACTCTCTACCTATGGACCCAACAACAGCCTTGACAGCTGATATGGCCATTGGGTCCACAACCTAAAGCATGTATACGTTAGTAACTTCTTTAACAGAGTTCTATATAGCTATAACGTTCATGGCGCCGAATTTTATATCGATCATACTTTGGTCTTTCATCGAAAAATTGACTTGGCGAAGATAATAGTAATGCCTCCTTGGCCAGGACAGAGAATAGAAAAAAAACTTGTTGAAAAAAGAGAAAGCTTATTATTGTTATTCACTGAACTAACTATACGAGAAAGTATCAACAATTGAGTCTTTCAATCGAACCCACATGTACAGAGAAAGATCAATTACCCAAAGATCAACTGAAGACAGTTTACAAAACTAGAGATGAAGCAGTGCGTCTAGACAAAGGATTACCGGATTTACAATATTACATAGCGACATGCTAGGTTTAATGAGTACCGAAACCCCAGTGGGCATCACCTACCCACAATACAATAATATGTCACGTGGTGCCTAACGGTTGCATCAAGTGGGGATAAAAGAAGGTCACTATAAAAACAGTAGTAGTTATAGTATCTAAGTTAGTACATCTCAACCACACCGGGCTCCATACACTTACTGTGCACATCAGTCAATGATATGTATTTTTACACATGTTTCGTCGAGTTCGCTTTATTGTAAATAGAACGCTTTTTGTTCGATACATTTTTTTAATACCAATGCAGAAGTAATATTAAGAATATAACTTATGCAAAGTTAAGAATTGGACGAAGCTAGAAATAACATGTCAACTACAAGCAGTCTCCTATATATAATGCTATTTATTTCTTTTTTCAGCGATTCTGTAGAAGTCCTCTTTCGATAACAGTGGTCTTTGGTAAGAAAATGTATCATTGATATTTTTGGTATTGATACACACTTACTGTTATTTAATCTATACTCTTAAATGACATTATTCCCTTAAAAATTAGTTTTTCAAGATTAACGATCCTTAATTCTAAGGCATCACGACCCACGAAAATGATATAAATAATTTCATAATACTTATCGCATTAAAAATGAAATAAGAATTTAACGTAAAAAAAATATCAATAGTTAGAAAGATTTGTTGCTTTTTTCTCTAAGCGCTATCTTTTTTTTTATTTGTGTTTATCTACTTTTTTATTAGGACTAAAGAAACCGTATGTCACGAATTAGATCACTTACAGCCACACTCTGGCTCTTCATCCATTAAAAAAAAATCCCCTAAAGAGCTTCTTCATTTTTCTCTTATCAATATTTTGGGAATAAAAAGAGAAAAAAAAAACAGCCTCATTGAAAATTGCAGTAAATGTTTCGCTTTTCGCCACCTCTGATATCACTAAACTTTTGAGATATAAAATAACCAAAGACAGTGTAAATACGACTTAATTGTAACTGAACACACAAATCTTTACCTGTGAAATTCAAATAAGATTCTGACGCATTGGACTCAAGTCTTCCGGTCTCTTTATTTAATTGAATTATGCTACATTTGTATATCCCTTCGTCTGAAGCCTGCAAGTCATTTATGGTCATCCAAGCATTTCCTGACGCGGATGAATTTGGGGTGTGTCGGCCCAGCGCTGCCAGGCCTACATCGTACTTGTGGGGGAAAGAGTCGATATAAAATAAGAAGTAGCGTAAATTGTCTGAGGCTAGGAACTCAAGACTAGAACCACTTTCATTGACATTCCAACTGCACTGAAACATGGCCCTGTCCCCTGTGTCAGGATAGATGATGGTCGATGTTAGCTCAACGGCACGAACTTCAACATAAATAGCTGGTGATTGAAAAAAAAATGAACAAAATTAGTGTATGTTATTATTATTATTCTAACAGAAAAATAAATCCACAAATCGTATACCAGTTTTGGATGTGTTTGAAGGATAGTATACCCTTGTTTTAATTTGTTTTCAAATATTTCACATTGCTGTTCTTCGATTTATGAAAGAAGATAAGAACTTAGTGTACATTTAATATAAATATAAAGAGGGTGTAGAAATATATAGAGTTGGCAACAGTTTAAGCCCGCAGTAAGCAAGGACAATCTATAAGGACATATCAAGGGGCACCGAATTAAAACATAATATTTAGGGTTCACCGGCGATGGGAAATACACAATAGGTAACCTTCCCCCCCACCCCCTCATTTTTAATAGCACCACCCAACAAACGATGGCTCCGAATAACTTAAGAACGCATCTGGGGATGTGGCTTTATTGTCCCAGCTACGTGTCAGGCTGACCTCTATGATGCGTGACGTAATTCGAAAGGGGAAACAAAAACATCTGACTATTTCTGGTTGTTGTTTTTTTAATCACAATAATGCCGCGGTTCTCAACCGGTGCTACGTGTTACCAAAGAGGTACGGGAACTGTTATGAAGGGGAACGCAGCGACATGTAATTACCAAGAGGTACGGGAACTGTTATGAAGGGGAACCTCAGCGACATGTAATTACCAAGAGGTACGGGAACTGTTATGAAGGGGAACCTCAGCGACATGTAATTACCAAGAGGTACGGGAACTGTTATGAAGGGGAACCTCAGCGACATGTAATTACCATAAGGTACGAGAACTGTTATGAAGGGGAACGCAGCGACATGTAATTACCAAGAGGTACGGGAACTGTTATGAAGGGGAACGCAGCGACATGTAATTACCAAGAGGTACGGGAACTGTTATGAAGGGGAACGCAGCGACATGTAATTACCAAGAGGTACGGGAACTGTTATGAAGGGGAACGCAGCGACATGTAATTACCAAGAGGTACGGGAACGGTTATGAAGGGGAACGCAGCGACATGTAATTACCAAGAGGTACGGGAACTGTTATGAAGCGGATCCTCAGCGACATGTAATTACCAAGAGGTACGGAAACTGTTATGAAGGGGAACCTCAGCGACATGTAATTACCAAGAGGTACGGGAACTGTTATGAAGGGGAACGCAGCGACATGTAATTACCAAGAGGTACGGGAACTGTTATGAAGGGGAACGCAGCGACATGTAATTACCAAGAGGTACGGGAACTGTTATGAAGGGGAACCTCAGCGACATGTAATTACCATAAGGTACGAGAACTGTTATGAAGGGGAACGCAGCGACATGTAATTACCAAGAGGTACGGGAACTGTTATGAAGGGGAACGCAGCGACATGTAATTACCAAGAGGTACGGGAACTGTTATGAAGGGGAACGCAGCGACATGTAATTACCAAGAGGTACGGGAACTGTTATGAAGGGGAACCTCAGCGACATGTAATTACCAAGAGGTACGGGAACTGTTATGAAGGGGAACCTCAGCGACATGTAATTACCAAGAGGTACGGGAACTGTTATGAAGGGGAACGCAGCGACATGTAATTACCAAGAGGTACGGGAACAGTTATGAAGGGGAACGCAGCGACATGTAATTACCAAGAGGTACGGGAACGGTTATGAAGGGGAACGCAGCGACATGTAATTACCAAGAGGTACGGGAACTGTTATGAAGCGGATCCTCAGCGACATGTAATTACCAAGAGGTACACGGAAACTGTTATGAAGGGGAACCCTCAGCGACATGTAATTACCAAGAGGTACGGGAACTGGGAAGACACTGTTATGAAGGGGAACGCAGCGACATGTAATTACCAAGAGGTACGGGAACTGTTATGAAGGGGAACGCAGCGACATGTAATTACCAAGAGGTACGGGAACTGTTATGAAGGGAACGCAGCGACATGTAATTACCAAGAGGTACGGGAACTGTTATGAAGGGAACGCAGCGACATGTAATTACCAAGAGGTACGGGAAACTGTTATGAAGGGGAACGCAGCGACATGTAATTACCAAGAGGTACGGGAACTGTTATGAAGGGGAACGCAGCGACATGTAATTACCAAGAGGTGTACGGAAACTGTTATAAGGGAACGCAGCGACATGTAATTTTTCCCTTAACAAGAGTTTGAAGGAGGTCGCCGGTTTGCTGCTTGAGTATATCATGCGAAACCGACGACCCCAATGATCTCAATAGTATGTACGAACATCCCATTACGAAAATAGGTTCATTTATATAAAAGTAAATATTATAAAAATATTTATAAATGTTCTATCTCTGAAGTAATCTACTTACCAATGTAAGAAATAATCACACCCATCAATCTGTAGTACGTGCCCGTCATGTTCCAGCATATCAATTTATAGTTTACACTTGGTTTGAAACGAAAAAAAGTTAATATTCATAGACATGTATGCATTAGACAAACAGACAGACAGACGAACGGACAGATAGATAAATACATAGATTAGATAGATAGATACTAACTTAGGTAGGCCTAGATAGTTAGTTGGATAGGAAAATAGGTAGATAGATTAGAGATAGAGATAGATATATAGAGAAATAGACACATTGGAATAAGGATTGGATATTGGATAATGATTATGACTAATACTGGGAATAATTGCATTTAGCGAAATGAAATTATAACTTTTGTTATTAGCCAAGACGTTATTTTTTCCCATTTTCGGTCCGTTTTTTTGTTTATGTATGATTTAGCTTTAGAAATTAAAAGGTTGTGCCGTTATATTTCCGTATTTATTACATGATAATTATTACATTCTTCTGAATGTTGCATTAAAAAACAATCTGCAAAAGATGGAAGTGATTTGGAATTGGAAGAGTAGCTTGTTAGTAATATAAGAATGAAATACAGTTTTTTATATACTGACACGGTGATGAGGGGGAGACTTTTTGGCAATGTGTGATTGTGGCAAATTGTTATTCTGCTTAAAAATAGATATTTTGCGACTACATGGCTATTATACTTTTTTTGAACAGCTTCATTAGACCATTATATATTTTTTATCGTAGACTTTATTCTTTTTTTAATATGTGGGTACGTACTGATTGTACTGTATAACTGGACTGCGGAAACAAACCAAAAAAGACATTTGCTAGATTAGTAGTTATTTCATAAGAGGAGGTACTTTTAAAGCTGAACAAGCTCACTAAGTTTAGACATTACGCTAAAGACAGTCATCTTAAATATGTTGTTTATATTTGCCACCTGAATGCCTTGTAGATATGTAAAGCAGACGGAAAAGAAATGTTTCATTAAAATGGCTAAGTATTACCACATAACCTACTTGTAAAGAATGATGTAATTTAAGGAATATATTTCTGAAAATTATATATTTTATTACCTGAATTAGTTGTTTACTGTACTTTATGCAATACATTTCCAAAATATTTTTAATGCATAGAATAGTGAATTACAAATAAAAAAGTTGACAGTCTCTACGGGAAAATACACAGGATTGGAGATTTTGATATCTACTATGGTGCGCATTTTGTCGCTATATTTTTAATCGATGAAAAAAAACAAAACGTATCTTTGACAGATGAATATTTTTGCTGATATTTATAATTCGTCTATCTTACTTATCAACAGTCTAATGCAATATTAAATTATTGACATCAATTTAAATTAAATGTGTGGATATTAATGTTAAAACAGATTATACTGTTAAACAGTTGTTTGAAATTATTATGCCAGTTAAAAAAAACAATTAACACATAGAATCGTATTTGGCAGTAGGGATGGAGCACAGATTAGATAATATATAATCTAGGCCAGTGAGCCAGATACGCTAGTGGGGATCAGTGCAGATGATGTGTATGATATTTTAGCAGCCTAGACAATTTTTTATTGGGATTTCAATTGGTATCGTGCACTGTGACAGGGCTCAAAATCGTCGCCCAGTTAGGCTCTCTTTCTACACCACACTTCTCTGTACAACACTTCTGTGTACAACACTTCTGTGTACAGCACTTCTGTGTACAGATTTGTACTGCCCTCTAACAGGGTTATTATTTCTTTCACAGTCTCTTGTGATGAAAAAGTCCGTCAAAAACGGTTTCATTGTTTAATCCAGACACGAAATTGTTTATAAGCAAACTAAACGACAACCTTGGGTTCTAGGGTGCAAAAGGGGAAGGGGGACGCTTAAAATATATTTTTTTAATGAAATCTAAAGTTAATAGGGCCATGAAAAGGCCTTTTGCCAATGGCTCCTAAACATCCATTGATGTCTATGCTTAGGGTCTACTAATACCCTTATAAAAGGCTCTGTTATATTGAGTATAGTGTAGACCAGATTTGGACAAGGAAAATCACTATCCAGGACAGGAAGGCTATTTCATGGAGCCATATGTTTATATTTACATAAAAAAAAAAACAAAGTACATTAACTCAATCCTACCAGCTTGAAAATCTGGTCCTCGTCTGACTTTGACAACTTTTTCTGTCATGTCAAATGTCGACTATCTTCAGGTATATCTGCAGACAAAGCCATTCTTACGGTTTTGGAGGCACTAAGATAAGGTAATTTGGGAAGCATCAGTCTCCAGGTAAATTGTACGGAGCATCAGGCTAAAGTAATTGGGGGGGGAGCATCAGGCTAAGGTAATTTTAGGGGCATCAGGTTAGGTGATTTTGGGAGCATCAGGCAAAAGTAATTTAGGAATGGCATCAGGCTAAGGTAATTTTGGGGGCACCAGGCCTAACATAATTGGGGAGGGGGGCATCAGGCAAAGGTAATTTAGGGGGACATCAGGCTAAGGTAATGTTGGGGTCATCAGTCAAAGTGAAAGTTAGAAATGACATCAGTAATCGAATGTAATGTGGAGGACATCTGGCAAAAGGTGAAATTAGAGGCCCTATGTGAAAGAGCGGTCGAGACCGTCGCTTGCAAATCCTGAGTTCCTATATAGAATCTACACTTGTGAAAAACTTGGAGGCTTTCTCCTTATATAAGGACATATACGCAATTGAGTTACAAGATTTTTAGACAAATAGAAATTGAAAAAATTGAGTTGATTAGGACGCTGTTAAAAATAAAAAAAAAGTCATTCAACAAACACTAATGGTACTACGTGCAGGCCCCTTCCCATACAGCACTCAATGTGTTACATGGCAACATGGTACCCCACATTTAGGTAAAGAGTTAGTACGAAGCCAAAATATTTACCCTGATTCTAATACAGTTACAGACTCTTCTCTAAATTATCGAATTACGATATGATTTTCGAAATCCAATATATAGAAAAGGTCGATAATTATGGTAGAAAATTTGGTGTCAAACCAATAGGAGGATAAATCGGATACTGTGAAAATACTCGTCGATTGCGACACGCCAAAACATTTTAAGATATCCCAGACACTCAAATGACTCATTCCAATATGAGTGAAAAAATAACAAAAAGAAGAAAGCAATTCTATAATGGTACATTTTACCAATAGAATTACAGAAACACCATTCATACATATATTGACTAACAAATTAACAAACCGTAAAATACAAAGACTGAAACCAATGAAAACAGTAAAATGTAAATTGTCAAAGTACTCAACCCACACACATAGATATGTACCATTTTGCCCTGGGTCTAGTTCTGTTGGACGATATTTGCTAATCGGCTATAATCCAGCTTTATGTGGTTGTGCATCTATCAGTTAGAAAAAAAAAATCTTTAGAATTAGTTTAATAGGATTTAAGATGGTGCCTAGTGTCTTGTGACCTGTTGGATTTCAAACAGGGTTTTAATAAAATTTGCATTGCCCACTCATGCACATCGCCTCCAATACTCTACAATTGCTCACCCATGCACATTGCCTCCAATCCGCTAAACTTGCCCACCCATGCACTGCTCAAATTGACATCCCTGGCCCAGTCCATAGACCCCCACGTACGGGCATGCAATAGACTGCCTCGAGCCATGGGTAACAGTTACCCGGTGTAAGGGCAGACAAGTCTAAGCGAGTCTAAGCGTATTTAAAAGTTGTAACATCAACAATCAAGTATTTCTAGCGTCCTATTCAGTTGAGTCAATTTCTGGGCAAAAGAGGTGAAATAAAACACAACAAAAGACAAACACATCTGTAGAGATGGCGCATTCTAGCCCTCAAGGCTATAAAACTGATTGAATGGTTTCAAACCAAAAGACAAAAACAAACAAATCTATTTTTTTCTCTTGTTTGCTAATTGGTATGGACAACATCTGCAACATGCTGCTCCCTTACTGGACAACACATGCAACAGGCTGCTCCCCCTTACTGGACAACACCTGCAACAGGCTGCTCCTTACTAAAGTTCCTATCTTACGAAAAAAATAACGGACCAGTACCGCTCAATAAAGAGCAAGCTGCACCATTCAATTTTTTTGTTAAATGATTTATATGAAATAGATTATTAAATATAGTGTTAAATGTTTTTTGGATATTCTTCGTACTCAAAATTATCTGTATACAACTTACAAATTGATGATCTATGAATAATTATATCTATTTAAAAACCAGTAAAATATAATGTAATTCAATATATATGAATGTAAAGTGTTGCTCCTAGTTGAACGATTTGCGGCTCTTAAATAAAATTATTGCGGTTCTAGCCCAGAACTAAGTGTGGCACCTAGTTGAGCTAATTGCGGATCTAGATGAACTACGTGCGGCTCATAGTTAAACTAAGTGCGGCTCCTATTTTGAACTAAGTGTGGCTCCTAGTTGAACTATAAACGGCTCTAGTTGAACTAAGTGCGGCCACAAGCTGAACTGAACTAGTGTGGCTCCTAGTTAAACCAAGTGTGACATTGTCAAACTAATTTTGGCTAATAGGATAAGTAAGTGAAACTCCTAGTTAAACAAAATGTGGTTCCTATTTGAAGAAAGTGGGGCTCTTAGTTGAACTGTATGCAGCTCTAGTTGAACTAATTGCGCCTCTATAGCTGAACTAAGATCGAGTGGCTACTAGTTAAACCAAGGTGACATTGTCAAACTAATTTTGGCTCATAGGATAAGTAAGTGCAGCTCCTAGTTAAACTGAGTGTTGCTCCCTTGTTGAAATAAGGGTGACTCTTTGTTAAACTAAATGTTGTTCTATTTGAACAAAGTGGGGCTCTCTTTATTGAAATAAGTGAGGCTCCTAGTTGTAAGGACTCGTGATTCAAATTATCTACAATTTGTTTCAATATTTAAAAAAAAAAAAAAAAAAAAAATTATGCAGCTGTCATTCACTTCTTCAAGTCTACACTTCAAGTCTACTCTTCAAGACTACCCTTCAAGTCTACTGGTCACTCTGTCATGTGTTACTAATACATGAACCTCTAAAGATTTCAATCTGTATTCAGACATTTAAAAAAAGAAAAAGTCAACAAGCCATGTATATTTCATTTCTTTATTTTAATCACAACTTCAATTAAAAGCAGAGAGATATATTTAGTTTAGCACTAGTTATGTTGGAAAAAATTAAATTACTATAATGAAGAGTAAAAACACAACCACTTGAGACATTAAAACATATTACGCTGGCTCTTCTAAACTGTAGTGTCTTGAAACAAATTTATGTAAATATTAGCCTCATACTATGTAGATTTAAATTTAGTCTGTTACAAATAATATTATTTACAAAATCAAAATATTTTTTTTAACCTGTTTAAAAGCATACCACCAGAGTATGATAGATTTTCCTGTTAACTAGAGTTTTATAAAAAAAAATTGAGCATTTTTTTCAACATATTAAATAAAATAAATGATTTGATACAATTCAAATGTTAAAATGACAAATCCATGTGCAGAAAATACAAAATATAAATTATTGTGTGTATGATTGAAGTGTAAATGTTAGTGTACAATTTATATTGCTAATAACCACAGATTAGTTATAAAAAAAGAAAGATATGTAGGGCCTACAATATTCTAGGGATTAACTAGTGATTAAAAAAACCAACTCCAATATATATATATATATATATAATTAAGCGTGATTTAAGAAAGCAAAAAATAATATTTTCTGTATAAAGAAAATTATCTGCTTTAGGAGGAATTAAAATAAGATTGCTGTAATAATTGTTTGAAAACTGTAGACAGATTTTAAATGTCAATATCATTTAATGGACCAAATAAAAAGCTGATTGCATAGAATAGTTTCTATACCAAGGCCCAATATATTTCCTTCCCAATGTTTTTTAATTTTTTGCTTTATTTCCATGAAAGGATCAAGCCCCTAAATTAAATTGTTATTGGAAGCAATGCAGAATTCAGTAAGGGAAACATAGAGTCATTGGTGCTATCAAATAGATTAGGGAATGGCTAGGGTTATGTTTTGATAGCGAACAATATCTGCAGGTTACATGTCCTAATCAACTAGATAAGACCTCCATTTGGGATTTATCCATAGCCTTGACAATGTTAGCTTTGGTGGGGAGGAAGGGAGAAAGGCAAAAAATAAGTGAATCTCATGGGTGGAAGTTTAAAAGATTTAAGACATAAGATTTCATCTTAAGAAGAACTTAGATAGATTGTCAGTCTTGTGGAAATGTTAGCATGTAAAAGTTGTCTTTTTATATAAGGAGAATGTGGCATTTTCTTATTCCACAGTATTTTAATTCATAAAACATTGATTTATCTAAATGTAAATAATTTTATCTAACCAGTTACTAACATTCTGTGTTTGTTTGTTGGTTTGCTATGATATAACAATCAATGAATTTCAAGCTAAACCCTTTTTTTTTGCCAGAATAATAGTTTCATTTTATTAGGGGATAGGATGAAAAAAAAAATATAGAGAGTTCCCGCTCTTTCCCACCTAAACATTAACACAGACTCCCAAAAACACAGGGGGAAAAACATTCTAGCCTTTAAATTCAAGGTAGTAAACAAGACCTGGGAGAAAGATATTTTGAATTTGAAAAAAAAAACAGATATTGAATGTACTACATCTGGATAATATATATATATACATATGACACTAAAAAATATAAGCACTCAAAAGAATTTTCAAATTGCAGAGCATTCAATCTTGCAATGGGGTTGCAAATATAAAGAAAAAAGAAATTGGGGGAATCATGGTTCCATAATTTCCCCCACTAATACCACTACAACTACATCAATCAATCATTGTACATTTGTAGTTAACACAACACTGTCGTAGTTGTTTTTCTTTTTTATTAACAGGAGGGTGTGGCCCTGTGCATATATCTATTTACTTTAAAGTGACTTCAAAATGTATAATTTTTGCTCAGGATCTTCCGAACTTTTTTCTTCTGATCGACAGTTCTCGGCTTACAACCTGAGTGAACATGATTGCTAAAGTCCCAGTTCCCATCTCTACCTACAATGAAAACTTCTTGCCCTGCTGCTACCATTACAGTTGGAAGTATTGCTGGTGAATGAAATATCTGATACCTTCTTAGCTGATCCTCTTGCAGCACTAATAACCTAAAGATATCTGCTTCAGGCACCTATGGGGGATGTGATACTGTGAATAATTACCGACTTATCTTTAACCCTTGAGAGCCTGTACTTTTCAACGTAGATCTCTTTTGGCATGCATTTGCTGCGCTACTGCCTAGCTAGCTCATCTTTAAAGTTGACCAACTATGCCCACGTCGTGGAGTTACACATGTTAACTTGCCCCAATCAAGGGAGGTGAATTTTTAGCCTTAATGCTGTCAAATGATTTTGCATTACTTTCATAATTAGCTAAAGCCCAACTTACAAGTTGTATTTGGTATCTACAGTTGTCCAACCACTATATGCTTTCTTGGTTCATTATTGCAATTTTCAACCACATTCTGCAGCGGGTTATTATAAATCTTACATTGAGGGCATGGGCATTTTGCTTCTTCACTACTGGCACATTTATTCGAACTTCACCAAGATTCCTAAAAGTGCTTTATCTAACATAAGCGCCACTGCTTGAAATGACTAGATTCTTTTGAACTTGTAAATTAGTGACTCTTTTCAGACAGGGAAGCTCTTTTACACTTGACATCAACTCTAACAGTTAAAACTTCAAGCTTGATTTAATCAATAAATATTAGCTCACTCTTTTTTGAAAATATTTTGTTCGTGAAAAAATCACTAAACCTAAACTTCCTATCAACAGGATGGATTCAGTTAGCATGTTGGGGATCTTTTCACAGTCCAAGTAAAACTGGAGCAGGCTGATTCACAGAGACCAACTTTTGATTAAAAATTATCTCAAAACATTACAGAATAAAATTAAATTTCAAGTCAATTTATTTCTTAAAAATAATGCTAATATAAAAAATACCAATTACAAAACAATGTGTAATGTAAATTTGAGTGGTGTATTTGTAAATAAAAACTAGTGATTAGTGTTTACTATGTTTTGCGATTTGATTGATGAATAACTTACATTTAAGTAAAACGAATATGTAGGGCATTTCTGGAAAATTAACACGCTTATTTAAAATGGAGTTAACTTATAATCAAACCTACTCTGACATTATCTTATAGAGGCCACTCTGAGTAAATTATAGTAAATATTTACATTCCTTGCGCCTATGTTTCAGCAGTTAATATTTATACATTTCTTTATATTTAGCAAAAATCTTTTTTTTTTAACTAAATCATTAGTTAAGCTTCATTGCAAGTGAGGTAGTACTAAAAATGTTTTGTTGACCTAATATTTTACGACAACTTTAAAAAGGAATAATAATTTCAATAAGCATCAGCTCTGAAACAACAGTTTTGTTAAGTAAAAAAAA